>CAUYRH010017450.1:0-12192 GCA_963574655.1 Perodicticus potto
TCAAGTTAATGGCCTAGGGTTGTCATACCAGAATTAAAAGTTAGGGGTGTCAAGGAACCTGAGGAGCCCCTGCCTTCCAGTTGCCTAGCCTATGCTGATACAAAAGCCACATGGTCCAGCGTGAAGGTCACCCCTGATGGGGACATCCCAGGGCAGCCATGATGCAGAGTGGTGCAGCCTTGTGTGATGCCACCACCCAGCCCTTTTCTAGAAAAGCTCAGCCTATTTCCTATGTTCATCCTTGTACATACCTGAAAATATCTATGTGGAAACATAGTTTCCCCATGTGTTTTATATTCTTCAGGGTTGTTAAGTAGTCACCTCGCCATTTTTTAATCATAAAAACAGAGCTTAGGATGTTTCCTGAACTGAATGATGTGAAACTCTATAATGTCCAATGTGCATGTCTCACGCCATTCCTCTCTGGATCTTCCTTCACACCTCCCACTCTGTAAACAGTACATAACAAAACTGAGTTTATGATACTAAGGGGGGAAACACCTAGATTTCCATCTGTTTCTGTCCTGTCCTGGTGTCTTGCTGCATTCTAGTTTTGTGTTGGCTCCTATTTTCTCACAGGGACAGCTTTGTGTCTGTCATTACACCTACATCACCTGAGGTTTCCCTGCCACTTATGTCCTATCCTCCCTCTATGGGGGCTGCTTTGGGGTTTTGTTTAACATCACTAAGCATTATATTTCACAGTTGTTACTAGGGGATTTAATTGTATACCTCATGTTCTTCTTACCAGCTGTCATAGTGATTCCCACGGTTTTCGTGCATGTCCTTTAATACACAAAGTGATAGTCTATGTTGGGAGGACGTGTCAACCTGGTGGCAGCTTCAAGGCCTTCAGTCATTTCTTCCCCATACTGCACAGAACAGGGATCAAGAACAGGTTCATGGAAACTGCTCCATAGATCTGTGTGAACTGACCTGACCTGACCTGACACTGTCACCCTGATGTTGTGTTTCTCTGACAACAAGGATAGATTAAGGTTCTGAGTCTGGGGTGATGATGTACCACAATGGCCATGTGCAGTGGGATTCAAAGACACAGCAGGTGAGCCTGATATGAGAGAGACAGGAAGATAGGGAAGAGGGAGCCCCTGAGCCTCCTCCTCATTTTCTTCGCTTCCATTCCCACCCAGTTCTTATGAGCCTGAGACAGGGAAGATCACCTTTATCCCAGAGCTCTTTAGTCTAGCAGGTTGATTCCCCTGTGAGTGTAATATGTGCTCTTATGGGCCCTGAAAATTCATATAAAACAGTATGAAGCAAAATTGTTCTATATAGGAATAACTCACTTTTTCAAAGCCCTCTAATCTCAGCCATCATCCCAACCAATTCAACCCCAGGTCAGTACAGAAGCCCCCAAAATACAACTCTGACACAGGCAGCCTGAGATTTACATGCAGCTTCACACATGCCCAGGACGCTGTAAGGAGAATGTCTACACCTGATTCTTGGCTCTAATCCTTAGGTGGAAATTAGACAAAGCAGAATTCAGCACTAGGGTTTTGGGTGATTATATAAAATAACATGAAGCACAACTTCACCTCAATCTTTTCTAGACACAGAGTAAAAGAGCATGAAAATTACTCATTGGGTATTTGTTAAAAATCTCTAGAGATAAGATTCCAGAAGCAATTTCAGAAAAATTTCCATAGAGAGTCTCACATCAGCAAAAAAGGCCACTATCAAACACATATCCCAGAGAGAGATGCACAGGTCTCTGACAGCTACAAGAACTCAGCTAATGCACAGAAAGTCCCTTATCCATAGTGGCTTTCCTTGGGAATTATCCGCTTTTCCACCTAAGGCATACACCTGAGAGCGAGACCAGCAGGGACCATCCTTCCCTAGTCTGACTTTTATTACTTTTTATTATTTTTTAATTGTCTTTATTATTAAATCATAGCTGTGTACAATAGTGCAATCAAGGGGTACAATGTGCTGGTTTCATATACACTCTGAACTATTTTCATCAAACTGATTAACATAGCCTTCCTGGCATTTTCTCAGTTATTATATGAAGACATTTGTATTCTGCATTTAGTAAGGTTTGCCTGTACCCTTCTAAGATGCAACATAGGTGTGGCCCCACCAATTACCCTCCATCCCACCCCCTCCTCCCCTCCCTACCCTTGCCCCTTTACCCATATTCTTGTGCTATAGTTGGGTTATACCCTTCATATGAAAGCTATAAATTAGTTTCATATTAGGGCCGAATGCTTTGGATACTTTTTCTTCCATTCTTGAGGTACTTTGCTAAGAAGAATATGTTCCAGCTCCATCCATGTAAACATGAAAGAGGTAAACTCTCCATCTTTCTTTAAGACTGTGTAATATTCCATGGTATACATGTACCACAATTTGTTAATCCATTCGTGGATCAATGGGCACTTGGGTTTCTTCCATGACTTAGCAATTATGAATTGGGCTGCGATGAACATTCTGGTACAGATGTCTTGGGACCTGATCAAACTAAAAAGCTTCTCTACAGCCAAGAACATAGTAAGTTTAGCAAGCAGACAGCCCTCAGAATGGGAAAAAATATTTGCAGGTTATGCCTCCGACAAAGGTTTAATAACCAGAATCCACAGAGAATTCAAACGTATTAGCAAGAAAAGAACAAGTGATCCCAACTCAGGATGGGCAAAGGACTTGAAGAGAGACTTCTCTAAAGAAGACAGGTGTCTTTTATAGCTACAGACACATAAAAAAATGCTCACCATCCTTAATCATCAGAGAAATGCAAATCAAAACTACTTTGAGATATCACCTAACTACAGTAAGATTAGCCCACATAACAAAATCCCCAAACCAGAGATGTTGGCATGGATGTGGAGAAAAGGGAACACGTCTATGCTGCTGCTGGGAATGCACACTAATATGTTCCTTTTGGAAGGATGTTTGGAGAATACTTAGAGATCTAAAAATTGACCTGCCATTCGATCCCATAATTCCTTTACTAGGTGTTTACCCAGAAGCCCTAGTCTGACTTTAAGTTCCTCCATTCTCCTTTATGGTTCTCCCTCTCATTTAGATGATGGGAAATCTTAGCCCTCATGTGGATATTTTACTTTTTAAGAAATACCCCCTCTTATTTTCCCTTCTTCTTGTGTATAGCATAATCAGAGGTGGGCTCTGGTTCTCTGCAGCCCTAGGTTTTCTCCTAAATCTCCCAGATGAGTTGACATGAATCATGGTTGACAGATGTCAGGTCATGTCAGAGGATGCAGAGGAGCCTGAGGTCACGAGGGAAGACCCCACCCGTGGAAGACAGTTAGACCATGACAAGGTCAATATTTGACCAATGTGGCTAGGAATCATGTCCCAAGCCATTAAGGGGTGGATGCTGCCTTGAGGATGAGGAGGAAGACCAACAGAGCAGGAAAAGAAAGAAAAATGTATTAATTTCAATGAACATGAAATAAATGCAGATCCAAGAAGCCAAGGGCAGAGCCTGATGTCACAGAAGATTAGTCCAGGCTTTGATGCTAATCAAGAAACTCCTGTTGGACTATGCCCAACTCAACATCAAAACCGTGTAGGGTCAGTGACTTCCTTGTACTTCCTATTTTTCCACTTTTCAAACAGGAATATCTATAATCATTACCATTTGTCTGTCCCAGCACTGTATTTGGGAACAGGTTTTTTTCTTTTTAGTTTCATGGGTCTGTGGATGGAGGGCAACTTTCCAGGGATCAGCAACAACCAAGTGCGTCTGAACCTGTTCTCTCCTCTGGTGGTCTCGCTTTGTTGTACCCATTGCACATGTGTGAAGCTAGGGAGAGGGGTTACGGAGTAAAATCAACCACTGATCAATGTAGGGGAACTGGTCCAGTTGAAGTGGCTTCCTAGTGACCACTTGATGGACTGTAGTCATGACAGCCAGGTCAAGGAAGCTGGTGGAAGGCCACCCTACATTAAAGCTGGGCCATTCAAATTCACAGAAGACATAAGGCAATTCTTAGAAAACCAGACTCCATAGTTGTCAGAGATGCCATCAGTGAATTTCTTTATCGTGCACTGGAGAGGAGACAGGGGTTTACTTTATTGAGTTTCCATGATTGTGAACCCAACCAACAGAAATTATATCATGGCAGACAATAAGAATAACAGGTACATTGATGCCAGCAATGATGAAAAAAATCACACGAAAAAATTGAACATGTGCATCTGAGGCTGAGACTCCCCACCAGCATCCTGGTCTTTCCAGGAACCTGGGATAAGCCTACCTAACACCAGGTAGCACTCAGGAACCCTTATGTCTCCTTCTTGTGTCTCTGCTAGATGGCCGTCAGGAGGTCCCCTTATGTCAACCTTTTGAGTCTCTGTCAGGTGGCCCTCAGGAACCCTATATCTCCTTCTTGGGTCTCTGCCAAATGTCCCTCAGGAGTCTCTGAGTCTCCTTCTTGAGCTCTGTTTTCCTCCTTGTGCACTAACCTGGTTCCCTAGGGCATGCACTGGCATCCCAGTGACTATTTTGTGGCCCGTTCCTGGGAACATAATGTTAATTCCTGAACACATACAAATTACTCTTAGACAGAAAAAGAGCCCTTACCTCTCAAGATGGAGTTCTGGAACCAACAATATGGTGGAGTTGACTGCAGTTCCTCTGGAGCCCTCAGGAAGAGTTCAGGAAATTATAGCACCCTGGAATATCTCAGGGGATACCTCCCCTATAATTCCTGCCCTTTCTGGGGGTCACACAGTGAGTGTGACCCTCTGACTGGCAAGAGATCTCTGGGCCCTCCAGAAACCAGTTACATAGAACTGAGCTGATTTGCTATGACGTTTTGTTTAAAACATTGCTGATTCTTTCTGTGCTCTGTCTTCCAGAAGTCAAGAAAACCATTTTCTGACTCTTGAGCTATGTGTAGCTTTTAGCGATGTATGTACTTATAGGTGGAATTTGAAACATTTATTTGTTTTTCTCTCTCCTTGATTTCTCTGGAATTTGAAAACCATTTGTAAGTATTCTTAATTTCTGACAGTACAGTTACTTGCATAAGTTCAATAAAAATATGTTTTGTCCTACCAAAGCTTTGACTGGAATAGCATTTTTTAGAGATGTTCAGACTGCATTAAAGAGTTAAGGTTGACTTTATAAGTCCAGTTAAAAAAAACCCGCTGGAAAGACTGGCCAAATACCTCACCAATAACATTCTCTGATCTACCGTGAGTAAAGAATGTCACTTCCTGATAGGTCTGGGAATCACAATGTGCATGGGAGCCTCAAGAAAAGATGAATTTGCCGAATGCATACCAGTATCTAATGGCACAGATAAAACCTGGGCTCGTGGAAGGATTTCAAGTCTAACCTGAGATTCCTTATAAAATGTTCTAGCAAAGCCAATTTTAAAGAATAGCCTGAATGACTAATAATTATTCTTGTTGCACTGTATGCAAATAATCAGACCCAGTATACTGAAAGCACAGTTCATTTTGGCAATTAAATTAGTGTTGCTATAATTTATTTTTCATAAAGTGAGAAATTATAGAGAGAAAAGTGATCAAAAGGGGAAAAAGTGTGGCCCACCTGTATTAGATTCCAGCCTTGTCTGCAATACCAGCTCATAATATGAGACATAGCTGTTTTACTAAACTGATCAATTAAATGGGACTAAGAGACTGGCCAAAGAATATAGAATTATATACAGTAGTCACATTTGCTCTGAATCCTTAGGGCTTAACAAAAGTTGCCTGTTGGCCACATTGGAAAAATTTGTCCAGTATTAAATGTTATCTGCTATGTCTATATGGGTACCTCAAGAAAAAGTGAAGCCTGAATGAGAATTTCCCAGTAAACGATGTTATTGTAACATGGCCTCATAAAGTGACCCCACAACCAACTGATATTCAGGAATGTTCACTTGAATTTTCCCAGAACTTTAGATTAGTTCTATAGAAACTTTTTTTTTTTTTTTTTTTTTTTTTTAGAGACAGAGTCTCATTTTAACACCCTTGGTAGAGTATAGTGATGTCACAGCTCACAGCAACCTCTAACTTGTGGGCTTAGGTGATTCTCTTGCCTCAGCCTTCCAAGTAGCTGTGACTACAGGCACCCACCACAATGCCCGGCTATTTTTTTGCTGTGGTTTCACCAGGGCTTGGTTTGAACCTACCACCCACGGTATATGGGGCCGGCACCCTACTCACTGAGCCACAGGTACCACTCAGCTCTGTAGAAACTTTTAAAGCTAGGTATTATCTTAAGAACTGTGTTAAGTCTGTAAATATGAATACTAATGCTCTCATTGTGTGAACCTTAGCCTTATAAATCCAGAACTTGCAGATATTTGTAGGTAACTGCTAAATAAGTTCAGTCTTTTATGCGGAACCCAAACTTGACTTCATCAGTGTAAGAGAGACAGAGAGCCATAAACTTCTGCAAGATGGCTGAGATCATACAGAAGCCAGATGAAAGCCCTAGAGATTTCTGTGAAAGTCTGTATGAAATATACAGACTGGCCAAACTATTGTATGAAGTTACTAATGAGAGAGAGAAGCAGCCTGATGAGTAAAAATTTAGCCAACTAAAAGCCGGGTACCATGAGGCTAAAGGAAAAACTATAGTCAGTCCTGGTGTCAGGCCTCCCTGACCTGGCCAAGACTTTTGAACTGTATGTATCAGAAAACAACAACAACAACAACAAAAAAAAACTGCTAGACAATACTCATCCAGAAAGTAGCAACCTGGGAAAGATCATTTACTTATCTCTCTAAGCAACTTGATGGGGTCTCGAAAGGATGGCCTCCATACCTAAAAACACTTGTAGCCACTGCCATGCTGGTAAAAGAGGCAGATAAGTTGACTTTGGAACAAAACTTAAGAGGCTGGGTACTATACACAGTGGACATTCTTATGAACACCAAGGAGTATCATTGGTTGACCAATTCATGCCTCACCGAATATCAAAGCTTACTGTGTAAACATTCTGAATTTGGTTATAGAAGTTGTATGCATAAGGCCATGCACTTAAGACAGAGGTTAAAAAAAAAAAAGAGGCTTTTGATGAGCTACTTTTACATTCCCCTATTGGCCACCCTTATTAAGAATGTCTGCCAGCATTATGTGGCATGCAAACAACACAATGGTAGACACGTACATCCCTGACACCTGAAATTCAGTCCTACAGGTAAGCCCCTTTTAAAGATGTGCAACAATACTGAGATGTCCAGGTATGGAAGAAATTGGAACTTACCTATTTTGGTCTACACATACTCAGAAAAGGAGGAAGCCTTCCCTACGAGGCCAGAAGGAGTAAAAGTGTTACCCAGAGAAATCATCCCATGGTTTAGGTTGCCACTCTGGTTAAAATTTGACAATGAGCTAGCCTTCATAACAGAAATAGTGCAAATGATAGCTAAAGCTATATCACCAATAAACTATATGTGACATATAAGCCTCAAAGCTCTGGCAGGGTACAGTGCATGAACAGACTCTTAAGAGCAAGAATTCATAAACTCTGCCAGGAAGCAAAGCTTAATTGGATACAGGCCAACATCAATCCTCACAATTTAGTAGGGACTCCTAAAAGAACTGGGAGAGACTGAATTTTACAGGCAGTTAGAAGCCCTAGAAAGAGTAGCAAGACCTCCACTTGAGTAATTAACCTTGTTCTGTTTAGTCTTTTGTATCTGTACATCCTTTCTCTGTGGGGGATCAAGTCTAGGTCAAAGATCAGAACCCTGTCCCCCTCCAACCAAGGTAGAAGGGACTGTACACCATCATCCTGACCACATGCACAGAAGTGAAGGTGTAAGGGATCCTCACCTGGATTCATCACAGCCGGATGAAGAGAGCTTCATTGCCCCGTGAAAAGCAAAGGTAACTTTTAAGACAGTCAACATGTCCTGGTCCAGCCACATACTGGGAGCTTGCTGGTCACTGCACAGCTGAAGCCTGAGGAAGCTCCTCGTGGGACTTGTCTTAAATAAAATTTAGACTTTGGGAAAAGGGGAGGAGGGATGTGATCTATGCACCCACACCACTAAGATAGGACAAAGGGTGAATCTTTTATAGTTTTTATAAATATGAAGTCACTCAGAAGAGAGATTGCACTCATAATTGGACATGGTATTCATTATGTCACTTAGGAAAAAGTGTAAACTCATATGTGTATTAGTCCCCACCACCACCACGGTATTATTAAGGCCTGGATAGAGAACCCGAGAGGAGTCACAGTTCCTAAAATCTGAATGGTGGCCCAGACCAGGATAATAGGAAAGTCCAGCCAAGTGACTCTGAATTTTGATGTCTGAAGCACCATGCAAAGGTGCTGCAGCAGAAAGAGATGGAAAAGAAACAAAAGGACACATCAGAAATAACTCCATGCTTTAAATTTTGTAAAGAAGTGATATTAAGTCAAATGTGAAAAGTGAAAATGTGTAATAGAGAGCACCTGGGACAGTAAGGACTGCATCAGTGGAAATGTACTCAAAAGGAGTAGTAAAGACAGATTGCTCCATAGTGTCAGTGTAACCTTTGGAGCCAGTCTTACAAATTAATGCCAGCTTCTGCAGAAGGAAGCTGATGAGATTGAGAATTAAAATATATATGGAGTATCAAGTGGGGGAGGGAATAAGAGAGGACACCCATGAAGAGTGAGTTCTAAGAGAACAGAGGTCTTCTCAAGGAGAGCCCAAGAATACACCTGTGGGGCCTCCCCATAGGGACTCAGCTCTTAGGAATTTATAGAAACTGAACTTCCTGAGACCTGGAAATTTCCACTTCTGTGAAAACCTGTAGTTCTGTAAGGGCTGGAACAGCCTGCTTGATTCAGACTGACCATTGAGAAAGGTACCTGTGGACTGAATTTTTTGACTGGGAATAAAAAGGAGTGAGAAAATTCCCAGTCCTGGCTCCAAGGCTTATTTGATTAGAACCTCTGGGTGACTACTTTAGTCACCAGCCTGACTGAACCATGTATTTACCTCGTGTTATGGCTTCTCACAGGACCATGTATCCTCAAATAGATAATAAATTTCGTTCATCACTGCCTGCCCCCGAGCACCTACACTTTGCAGAAACGAGCTATTAAACGAAAATACTCTGCAGAGATGGGGGATTAGCTCAGAGTTACAGACCCTTATAAAACCACATTCCTATCTACATGAAACATCTCGTTCTCCTTGTAACTTCTCAAACCCCTCTGTATATTCTAGCCCTCTCCCCCACTCCAACTGAAAGAAATATATAAAAGCTTCCTTACATTGTTATGCAGTGGCCAAAAGTCTTTGAATGTGAATCAACTCTTCATCTCAGCTGGGTAATAAAGAACCCCATACTCAATTCCAACAGTGTGCTGGCATTTTCTCTATAATTCCGCTCACGTTGTGTACAGCAGCACATCCTCATATAGGCAAACTATTCAGGGACTGCACCAGAGCAACCATCAATCTTGAGATCACTCAGTAAAGTCACTAAGAGGGCATTCATTTATCTTCCATTCTTTTTTTTTTTTTTGACAAGAGAAAAAGCAAAGTTCCATTTTAAAGTTTCATTTTAATGAAAATTTAAATATAAAGGAATCACTTTTTCAGGCCCAGTTTCATAGAACTATTGGGGGAGTTTTTTTAAAACAATCTGCAGCCTGAATTCTCTGAAAAGAATTTAGGTCAATGTGACTTCCAGACTTCTGTGAGCCTGCCCTCACGTATAACATCCAGAGCATTGTGTGATATCAACAGGCAGTAGCTTCCACCAAGAAAGAGGAAAATGTTTGCTCTGCTATTGGCTCACATTGTTTGAAAGAATAGAACAGTCCAGGGAGGGGCAAGATAGCCACCTGGAAGCAGCTTCCGACAGAGTCTCTGGTCCAAAGGGAAAGACAACCTCCAGAAACTGCTCAGTTGAGCTGAAGACGGGGAGCCCAGCCGAGAGAGAGAGAAGTGATAACTGCAGGTCTCCTCTGAGGCAAGCTGTGATTTCAAGAAATGAAGCTTCAGGCAGAAAAACTGAACTAAAATTTTCCTCCATTCTGAACTTCCAGGACACCCTTCCTCCCTCACCTGACACACCAGAAGCCTGACCTCTGCTGAAACTGAGGGACGAGGACTTGAGCAGCGCCCACCCTGACTATTTGCAGTAACAGAAAGCCCACCAGGTAAGAGACTCTGGGGCCCCACCAAGCCCCTGACAGAACTCAGGCCAGGGACGCTGCCAGGACACCCGTGCATCTCCAATGGGTGACCCACCGGGGACTCAGCCTGCCACCTAAAGCGGCCAGGAAGTCCATGGGTCTCCCATGTGGTACCGATTTGTGCCCTTCCCGGCTTCGCCCGCCACCTGCTGGGACCCCCACCCGGCTCTGATCCGTGCTCCAGGCCTGCTGCCCACAGAGGCCGGGAACTTCAGTCCTCCAGGACTCCTGCCTGACCTGATTGGCACCACGCTGGGCCTTGGCCTGCCACCAGCAGTGGCCAGAAACTCTGTTGGGCCTTAGCCCGCCACCCACAGCAGCCAGGAACCTCTCTGGGACCTCCACTGGGCTTGGCCCACCACCAGCAGTGGCCAGGAAGTCCGCCGGGTCTCCTGTGCTGTGCCAATTTGTGCCCTGCCCAGCCTCAGCCTGCCACCCGCGGGAGGCCCACAGGGTCTGATCCGTGTCCCAGGCCTGCCGCCCACAGTGTCAGGGAACTCCACTACTCCTGGACACCTGTACAGCACCGTGCTGGGCCTCAGCCTGCCACCAACAGTGGCCAAGAACTCTGTGGGCCTTAGCCCACCGAAAACAGCAGCCAGGAATTCCGCTGGGACCTCCACTAGACCTTGGCCCACCACCAGCTGCAGCCAGGAAGTTGGTTGGGTCTCCCACATGGTGCAGATATATACCCTGCCTCGCCTCAGCCCTCTGCCCGCCTGGACCCCTGCAGGCTCTGATCTGTGCCCCAGGCCTGATGCCCACAGTGGCCAGGAAATCCACTCCTCTGGGCCACCCGGCGGCCTATTGTCACCCGTGGGGCCTTGGCCTGCTGCCAGCAGTGGCCAGGAAGTGCCAGTGATTCCCACCTGGTGCAGATCTGTGCCCCGCCCAGCTTTGACCTGCTACCAGGCTCCAATTTGTGCCCCAGGCCCGCTGCCTACAGTGGCCAAGAACTCCACTCTTCTGGGATTGGCACCCCACTGGGCCTTGGCCCATTGCCAGGAGGAGCAAGGAAATCCACTGGGACTCCCTTGCCGGCTGATCTGTGCCCCACCCAGCCTGGGCCTGCTGCCTGCCAAGACCCCATGCAGCTCTGATCCACACCCTCTGGGACTGCTGGAGACATGGGCTCCTTTTGCAAAGGCCACCGGGTGCCCAACCCCATGCCCTGCTATTCGATCTGGGCATGCCACACTCTGGAGGTGCTCCTACAGCCAGAACTCCCTGGGTAGGGCAATCCCAGAGGAGCCACACAGGGTCACTCCCTACAAAGAACCAGCAACAACAGAGTGATCTTGCTAGGGTCTGATCTGGGAGAGATACTCCCCAACTCTGAGGACGGTCATAGGCAATAGTGAAAAATAATCATGAGGTGGAATCAACAGAAAAACTCTGGAAATATGAATAATCAGAGTAGATCAACTCCCCCAAGGAAAAACAAGGTAGATACAGCACAAGATCCCTTGCATAAGCAAATGGCTGAGATGTCAGAAATTGAATTCAGAATCTGGATAGCAAATAAGATCAGTGGAATGGAGGAAAAGATGGACTTAGAATTTCAAGCAGTAATCCAAAAGATGACCCAAAAGATGTTTCAAGAGTTCAACGGATTCAAAGACAAAATGACCAAAGATTTTGACACATTGAGACAAGAAGTTGCAGCCCTCAAAGATCTGAGAAATACAGTAGAATCCCTCAGTAACAGAATGGAGCAAGCAGAAGAAAGGATTTCTGACATGGAAGAAAAAGCTTTCAAATGCTCCCAAACTTCCAAAGAGGAAGTGAAATGGAAAGCAAAAATGGATCATTCTCTCAGACAACTCTGGGATAACTTGAAGAAAACCAATATTCCCCTTATAGGAATACCCTCAAAAGATGAAGTGGCGTCACAAGGCACAGAGTCTCTTCTTTATGAGATTATGAAGGAGAACTTTCCAGACATGCCAAGAGATTCTGAGCTTCAGATAGCAGACAGTTTCAGAACCCCAGCACGACTCAACCTGAATAAGTCATCCCCCAGGCACATCATAATTAA
>CAUYRH010017454.1:0-16110 GCA_963574655.1 Perodicticus potto
GAAAAGTTCCTGTTTTAGTTAGTATGTCCCTCCCCAAACGGGGAGCAGGACTTTCAGGGATGATTAGGGAGGCATGAGAGAACAGCAAGTCATCCCAATTGCAGCTTAGAGGCTGGGAGAAAAATTTGGTAACCGGCTGCCCAGACACCCCCTATCTAGTTATGGATTTGGGAGATAAAAGACCAGGATTAGAGAGAAGTACAGAAAAAGTTGCTCCAGGGTCCAAAAGAAATTTTCTCTCCTGGCGCTCCACTAGAAGGCAGACCTGGGGCTCTTGAGGGGTGATGACACAAGCTGGAGCCATGAGAATTTGCCCCGGGCACTCTCAGTCCAGTTTGGGCTCCGATGGGGTCCCTGTTCCAGGAGGCCTTCGTCTCTGAGGACAGGCCACCCTCCAGTGGTCACCCTTGCATTCTGGACAGGGGCCAGGTGGCTTGCCCAGCCAGTGGTATTGCTGGGGGCAGTCCCAGCTACTCATTTAATGAGAGGCAGCACGACCTGCTCCCCCACCCATTCCACCTAAGAGAGGACTGAGGAGGGAACAGGGTGCCATAGGGAAGTTCATTATCCAGGATTTTCCTCTGGCTCTCTGAAGCAATGGAAGCAGGGATTTGGTTTCAGACTAAAAGGTAAATATTTAACATGTCAGCCTGCACATTTCTCCAGACCAGGCTCAGACCTTTTTTCAGATTGGCTATTCTTTGTGTGTGTGTGTGTGTGTGTGTGTGTGTGTGTGTGTGTGTGTGTGTGTGTAGAGACAGAGTCTTACTCTCTCGCCCTCCGTGGAGTGCTGTGGAGTCACAGCTCACAGCAACCTCCACCTCTTAGGCTTGAGCGATTTTCCTGCCTCAGCCTCCCAGGTAGCTGACAGAGTCTCACTTTATCGCCCTCGGTAGAGTGCTGTGGCGTCACAGCTCACAGCAACCTCCAGCTCCTGGGCTTAGGCGATTCTCTTGCCTCAGCCTCCCAAGTAGCTGGGACTGCAGGCGCCCGCCACAACCCACAATGCCCTGCTATTTTTTTGTTGCAATTTGGCCTAGGGCCGGGTTTGAACCCGCCACTCTCCGTATATGCGGCCGGCGCCCTACTCCCTGAGCCACAGGAGCCGCCCCAGATTAGCTATTCTATCTGGTCCATTCCATATCCCTAACTCATTTCTTTCTCTCCACCATGACCACCTCACACTGGGCTCGCATCCCTCCTATGTAAAGCCTCCGGCAGCCTCCTCTCCAGCCTCCCCACTACCTCTCTTGGCCTCTTGACTGTTTCAAATATTTCATAGCAAATATTTCAAAATCAGGTTGGCAAACTATAGCCCATGGACCAAGCACTGCCTACAGTCTGTTTTTGTGTGGCCTGTGAGCCAAGACGTTTTTTACATTTTTACATCTTGTTTTTAAACAAAACAAAGAAAACCATGTGACAGAGATGTTTGCCAACCCCTGTTCTAAAGTATAAATCTCTTCCTGCTTAAGGGAGTGACCTCCCTGCCAGCCTTATCCCACAAAACTCACCCCTACACCCCACCCCAAGCCTCTTTTCTGTGCCTGATATGCCTACCCTCCCCCAATGGGATGCCTGGGCTACACTTCCAGACTTAGTCTCCATGTGCCGTTAGCTAAGCCTAGGCTTGCTGACCTCAGATAATGCCTTGACTTTCCCTAATTCTACCCTATACGTCAGGGGCTGGTCCCTGTAGGCTCCTTTTTAGACCAGATCACAGCTGATTTTTACCAACAGGTGGAAGATGGAAGAGCTGGGAGAAAGGAGGTTCTTCCCAAGGTCTCTGACTATATCTGGGTCTTGTCCATGGTCCAAGCTCTTAGTAGGTATACCCACCACGGTTTCAGCTCTTATTGGGTGGTGACCCCCCAACTCCCTATCTCCTCCTCCTCCTCAGAGTAGCAGCAGTTTCCTAATTGTTGCTAATCTCTGGATTGCCCCAGCTGACTTCTGAGTTCTTCTATTACTTGAGTAACCAATTCCCTGCATTTAATTACCTCCATTTAAACCGCTTTTTGTTTCCTGGTAGAACCTTGACTAATTTTCCAGGCCTCTACTGACCCCTAAATTAGCTCAGGCCACTGCTCAAAAAGCCCCCTTTCACTCAATAGATTATTGGATGCCATGGTATTCTAGGCCAAGGGTCAGCAAACACAGCCCACTGACTGTTTCATAAATAAAGTTTTATTGGAACACAGACACACATGTTTGTTTGTTTGTTTTTGAGACAGAATCTCACTCAGTGACCTTGAGTAGAATGCCATGGCATCATAGCTCACAGCAACCTCATACTCTTGGGCTCAAGCAATCTTCTTGAGTCTCAGCCTCCTGAGGAGCTGGGACTACAGGCACCTGCCACAACAACTGGCTAGTTTTTTCTACTCTTAGTAGAGATGGGGGTCTTGCTTTGCTCAGCTGGTCTCAAACTCCTAAGCTCAGGAGATCCACCCATCTAGGCCTCCAAGAGTGCTAGGATTTACAGGCGTAAGCCACCATGCTTGACCCACACCCATTTATTTACATGCTGTTAGCTGTAGGCACAGTTGAAGAGCCACAACAGAGACCCACATGTGGCCCACAAAGCCTAAAATATTCATTACCTGGGCCTTTTCAGGAAAAGGTTGCCAACTCTTGTTCTAGGCAGACCTTTGATAGTCAAAATGTAGTCCCTGGACTACCAGCAACAGCTTCAGCCGGGAGCTTGTTAGAACTGCAGAGACCTATTGAGTCAAAATCTGTATTTTCACAAGGACCTCAAGTGATGCATGTGTACACTGAAGTTTGAGAAGTGCTATCTTAAAAAGGCACCTCCTAATCAGAGTGCACATCCTGCCCATCAGTCATCATTGACTGATTGACTGTCCTCCCTTCTAGAGGAAAGTGCAGGAATGATTAGCATGTTGGTCTCCCTTGGAGTCCCAGCACCTGGTGAGTTGACTGGCACAGAGAAGATGAAGGCAATGACCCCCTGACAAATTGTTGAGGAGACCAATGGAAGCTAAAATAAAGAGAATTTCAAAAACAATAACCACCATTTTCTTTTACATATCAAATTGGCAAAGATCGAAAAGTTTATAAACAATGAAGTTGGGAGAGTAAGGGAAATAGGTTCTCACATTGTTAGCACAACCTCTCTGGGGAGGTCAGTTTGGCAATATTCATCAAATTACAAATGCATGTACCCTTTGACACTGCACTTCCTCTTGTAGGCCTTTATCTTCCAGATAAAGACTGATGCCGGAATGTAGTGACAAGCTACTAAATTATTTATTGCACAAGAGCAAAAGATTGGCGTAACCAAGTGTCTGTCAACAAGGGATTTGCCAGGTAAGCTAAGGTGTACAATAAAAGTGTTTAACTTTATTTATTTGTTTATTTTGAGAGAATCTCACTTTGTCTCCTTCATAGAGTGCTGTGGCATCATAGCTCACAGCAACCTTAAACTCTCACTGTCAAGGAATCCTCCTACGTTAGCCTCCTGAGTAGCTGGGACTACAGACACCCACCACTATGCCCGGATATTTTATTTATTTATTTATTTTTTTGCTGTTTTTGGCCGGGGCTGGGTTTGAACCCACCACCTCCGGCACATGGGGCCAGCGCCTTACTCCTTTGAGCCACACGTGCCGCCCAAGAGTTCTTGCTATTTTTTTTTTTTGTAGAGACAGAGTCTCACTTTATCGCCCTCGGTACAGTGCCGTGGCATCACACAGCTCACAGCAACCTCCAACTCCTGGGCTTAGGCGATTCTCTTGCCTCAGCCTCCCGAGTAGCTGGGACTACAGGCGCCCGCCACAACGCCTGCCTATGCCCGGATATTTTAAAGACAAGGTCTCAGTCTTGCTCAGGCTGGTCTCAAACTCTTGAGCTCAGGCAATCCACCCGCCTCGGCCTCCCAGAGTGCTAGGAATATAAGCATGAGTCACCACTCCCAGCCTAAAACTGTTTAACTTTAAAAGAGAAAGAAGGAGCTAGTACAACCTCCATGGTAGATTGTGAAGTAAAAAAAGCAAGATGCAAAAACAGTACATGTTGAGTAATAACCAGAGGAGGGCAGAGAGAAAGAAGAGTGCACATATATTTCCTTTTATATTTATAAAATATCTCTAAAAGGATGTACCAAAAAAACAATACTTGTTGGCCATGGGAAGGAATTGCTAGATTGCAGGGAGCAGGGACATGAGGAGACTTTTCACTATCTATCAGTTAATACTTTTTGAATTAAAAACAACAAACAATGGGGGGGCATGATGGCTTAGCCTGTAATCCTAGCACTCTGGGAAGCTAAGGCAGGCGAGTCACCTGAGCTCAGGAATTCGAGGCCAGCCTGAGCAAGCGTTAGACCTCATCAGCTCTGCGCCTGTAGTGCAGCGTCTAGGGCACCAGCCACGCACACCAGAGGCAGGTTCGAATCCAGCCCGGGCCTGCCAAACAACAATGACAACTACAACCAAAAAAAAAAAAAAATAGCCAGGCATTGTGGTGGGAGCTATAGTCCCAGCTACTTGGGAGGCTGAGGCAAGAGAATCGCATAAGCCCAAGAGTTTGAGGTTGCCACAGCACTCTACTGAGGGTGACAAAGTGAGACTCCGTTTCAAAAAAAAAAAAAAAAAGTTAGACCCCATCTCTAAAAATAGAAAAAACTAGCCGGTATTGTGGCGATGCCTGTAGTCCCAGCTTCTTGGGAGGCTGAAGCAGGAGGATCACTTGAGCCCTGGAGTTTGAGGTTGCTGTGAACTATGATGCCACAGGACTCTACCCAAGGTGACAGAATGAGACTGTCTCAAACGAAGAAACAAACAAACAAAAAGTAGAAAAAACTACAAGAAAAAAATACAGAAATGTATGCACACACACACACACAAATAGGTGTGTTTTTGCTCTCCTGTCTGGAGCATTTCTACTCAAAATGTGGTTAACAGACCAGCAACATCAGAATTACCTGAGAACTAATTAGAAATGCAGAATCTAGGCTCCACCCCAGATGTTCTCAGGCAGACTCTGCATCTTAACAAAAGCTCCAGGGAATTCAGCAGGCGTTGACTTACCATTTGAGATACTGTTAGTCCAGGAAGCCAGAGAATTCTTACCACCACCTGGTTTCCATGGTCTGCTACTAATAAAACAGCTGCCTTTTCCCCCTAACTGGGGCTCCATCCTGGTGAGACACCAGGGCCCAGGCTGTTCCCATTAAGAGGGAGGTTTTCAGCAGTTCCTCCCAGGCCCTGGCTGGCCCTGAGCCCAGTGCCCTGGCAAGTCCCCAGCAAAGGAGACAGCTCACTTCCTCCTCCTGGAGCCGCTGGGACTGCTTGGAACGGAAACATCTGAGAGTTCTTCACTCCCCTAGATGTAAACTCTTTCCAACACGAATGAAGATGCATGTGTCTGGCTCAGGTTTATTCATAACTGGTATTTATTTATCCATCCACCAGGGCCTCAGATTGCCTGGTACCCTGACCTAGCTGTGGAAGAGAAGTCAGGGGAAGGTCACACTGGTCAGGCCCCATTGGAGAAGTGGAGAGAAAGAAAGGCCAGGGGCTTGGCTGCTGCCTCTGTGTCCTTGATCTTCTAGAAATACTCCAGGCCACATCTGGAGGCCACATCTGGAAACAATGATGCTGCTGCTGGACTTTTCAGAGCAGGAGGTTGAGGAGGGGGGCTGCACTGACGTCCAGACCACCCAGGAATTTGCAATCAGAGGACTAAGGAGGGAGACTGATTCTCCCACCACATTCCCCCTGCCCAACTCCCAACTCTCTGACCCCAGTTGCTAAGAGAGCGCAGAGCCAGCTAGGACCGAATGCCTCCACACCACAACTGTCCTGAGCCTTCCCCACAGGGACTGTGTGGGACTGTGTACAAACCCTCTCTCTTTCTGGATCCTTCTATTCCCCCTACCTACCTCCAAACAGAGCCCTAAGAAGAGCCCTCTTCTTCTCTCTTCATGCTCCCAGTTCCCTTACCATGTGGCTAATGTCTCTTAAATTAAAAAAACAAAAAGGAAAACCAGAAAGCCACTAATAAGTGTGTAATCCAGAAGAGTTTATAAAATGCTTCCATATACAGTGAGCCTCAGCTGGCTGTCTGAAAGCCCAGCAAGGTTAGAATGCCTCCTCCTATTCTGCAGAGCAGAGCACCAAGCCCGGGAAATGTTAACAGGCTTGACAAGATCTCTCCATCAGCAGGTAGCAGAGGCCTCAATATTCAACCACATACCTGGACCACCATCTGCCAAGATCTCAAGACCTTCCCAGTGTAAGACTCAAAAGCGGATAGGCCTTTGTCCAACAGCCACCTGCTGACATTCATAGCTCTGTGAATGGTCATCTCCTTTACCTGGCCCACCAGGCCCCAGTTCAGAAAACTGTTTCCTCCCCATTCCCTCGATCATGCCCCATCTCAGGTCTATCCCTTCTTGGGGTCTGGGCAAACATCCCAGCCCTCTCTTCCCAATCACTGTTGTAGTTGCTTCCCAACTAGCCTGCCTGTTCCCTTCTCCAACAATTTCATGTTCCATTAACCACCCTCAAACCCTCTGCAATAGACTAATTACAAGAGTGGCCACGATGATTCCCCTTCCCATATTCACACCAATGTGACTTCATATCTCCTCCTATCAAGAGACAGTCAACCAGACATGGTAGCTCAAGCCTGTACGAATAATCCCAGCACTTTGAGAGGCTGAGGTGGGAAGATTGCCTGAGGCCAGCAGCTTAAGACCAGCCCAGTTAACATAGCGAGACTCCCATCCTTAAAAAAAAATTTAAAAACTAGCTGAGCATGGTGGCACACACCTGTAGCCACAGATACTTGGGAGGCTGAGGCAGGAGGACTGCTTGAGCCCAGGAGTTGGTGGCTGCAGTGGGCTATAATATTGTTACTCCTCTTCAGCCTGTGTGACAGAGAAAGATCCTATCTCTTAAAAGAAGAAAAAAGACAGAATTTACTTTCTGACCCCCTTGAATCTGGGCTGGCCTCGTGAATTGCTTTGGCTAATAGAATAGTAGAATATGGTGAAAGTGCCAATTCTGAGATACCATATGCATCTCCATTTCTTTTAGAAATTGTCTAGCCACTTGTATGAGCAAGCCTAGCTAGCCTCCAAAAGGAAGAGAAACTATGTGGCCCAGGCATCTCCACTGGCATAGCAAATAGCAAGCCAAATACCAACCAGATGACGAGCCCATCCTGAATTAGCCAGCTAGTTCCCAGCCAACCTGTCGAATGCAGATGATGAGGAAACTACCATGACCAGACCATAAGAACCACCCAGCAGACCTATAGATTAGTGAGAAGTGAAAAATGGTTGCTAAATTTTGAGGGTAGTTTCTTAGACAGCAAAAGCAAACAAATATACCCTTTCTCCTCTGCCCACCGGCTGTCAGGGACTTCCCAGGCCAAATTGCTCTGGGCTTCCTAATGAAGTTGATATCTCTGTTTCATTTCCCACAATTTCTCCAAAGTTTTAGTCACCACAGCATCCCCCAATATTTCTTGCTTTTTCCATCTTCAAGGGCTTTGCGTATCCAAGTCTTCCCTCCCACCCTTGTCCATACCCCCTTCCCTGACTACTATTTCACCCTCCTTTCTCCAGCTCTCAAAATTATGTCCTGCCTTTATTTCTTGACTCTGGGTCTACCTCACTCTGAAGTGTTTCTTGTTGTTCCAACTCCTTTGGAACATTTAGTCTCAAACTTTGCTCTAATTTACTGTGCTTGCCAAGGAAGCACTTAATCATATCTTTATCCTGACTTATTTTATTCTGCATTGGTTCATTATACACCAGAAAGGGCAAATAAGTTTGAACTCATATGTCTACCCATATCAATCAGTAGAAGATGCCTGGAAAGCATCTGGCATCTGCTAGAAAGACTGCCCTGATTGATTAGTAATGTGTGCCATCAATGCAGGCTATTGCAGTCTGGCAGATAGGTCAATATTGGCCATTCCTGGCCTAGTGCAGAGATTCTTAAACTTTTTGTTGGTAAACTTATAGACCCCTTCAAAGAATAATGTTTTTAGGGCCAGGTGAGGTGGCTCATGCTTGTAATCCCAGCACTCTGGGAGGCCGATGTGGGTGGATTGCTTGAGCTCAGGAGTTAGAGACCAGCCTGAGCAAGAGCAAGACCCAGTCTCTAAAAAGTAGCCGGGCATTGTGGTGGGCACCTGTAGTCCCAGCTACTCGGGAAACTGAGGCAAGAGAATCACTGGAGCCCAAGAGTTTGAGGTTGCTGTGAGCTACAACGCCATGGCACTCAACCCCAGGCAAATACACAAGATTACAAAGAAAACCAGTTATATTCAGATGTTATAATTTTTTTTTTTTTGAGACAGAGCCTCAAGCTGTCACCCTGGATAGAGTGCTGTGGCATCACAGCTCACAGCAACCTCCAATTCCTGGGTTCAAGCGAGTCCCCTGCCTCCGCCTCCCACGTAGCTGGGACTACAGGTGCCCGCCACAACACCCGGCCATTTTTTGGTTGCAGCCGTGATTGTCGTTTGGCGGACCCGGGCTGGATTCGAACCCGCCAGCTCAGGTGTACGTGGTTGAGCCACAGGCGCCGAGCCAGATGTTATAATTTTTTAAATATGCTATATAAAAACACATGTGCTTCTTCCTTAATATACTGCATACATAACAAGATGTAGCAAGGGCCTACTAACTACAACAGTTTTGAAGTACAAATGAGCTTCCAGAATATTTACTTATTTATTGAGACAGAGTCTCACTCTGTTGCCACAGGCCTATTCTGTTGGAGACAAAGACTGAGCTGTGTGACATCATAGCTCACAGCAACCTCAAACTCTTGGGCTTAAGAAATCCTCTCACCTCAGCCTCCAAAATAGCTGGGACTACAGGTACAACACCTGGCTAGTTTTTCTATTTTTAGTAGAAATGAGGTCTCACTTTCTGCTCAAGCAATCCACCTGCTTCAGCCTCCCAAAGTACTAGGATTATAGGCATGTGCCACTGTGCCCAGCAAGCTTTCAAAATATTTAAAACTGTACACTGGGCACAGTGGCTTGGACCTGTAATCTTAGATAGTGCGGAAGCCAAAGCTGGAGGATCACTTGAGGTCAGGAGTTCAAGACCAGCCTGGGCACACAGTAAGAACTACCCTGCCCCCAAATTTATAACTGTAATACAGTATGAAAATATTTGTGGGGTGGCACTTGTGGCTCAGAGAAGTAGGCGCCGGCCCCATATACTGGAGGTGGTGGGTTCAAACCCGGCCCCAGCCAAAAAAAAAAAAAAACTGCAAAAAAAACAAAAGATATTTGTGACTTCTGTCAGGGACAAAGACTCAGCTGTGTGGCTTGTTGCCTAAATCCTAATGGAAGGCAATCCTCAATTTAGAGCAAAATATAGATGTCATTCTTTTCCAAGTTTCCTAGACCCCCTAAATAATATCCACAGTACTCTAAGAACCCATGGTCTAGTCTACAACCATGCTTAAAAGACAAGGGCTGCTATCATATTATTTTTTATCCCTGAGAAGAATTGAGGCTAGATCACAATGGTTGATCAATGCGATACAAGATAACACAACCATGACCACTGGAAATATAGAGCAGCAAGCAGTCTGGATTTTCATCACACCAATTCTGCTCCATCTTGGTGGCCTCATAAGTTTCCTTCCCCCTCACAGGAGCAAGGCCACAGCAACCTATTAGAAGCTGCTTCCCTGTATTCCAGACCCAGGGAATCCCTCCAGGCCCCCTTCCTCCCAGTCTCCTGCCCTCCCCACTGTCTTGATCAGGCCTCTTTGCTCAGCCCTGGAGAAGCAACATGGCAGAGCCTCTGTCTACTGGGCTCCCTTTCCAACTTTCTCCTCCTACAGCCCACAATCTGATAGAAGGGGACCGTGCCCCAGACATTACCATTCCCAAAACCTCAGAACCCTAACACTATCTCTTGTTATCAATGCGTGGAATTCAACACAATCCCTTGCAGTATCCCTGTGAAGTAGAGACACCATTCCCCTCTTTGGACACTGCCTCAAGAAACACTTGGCCAAACCTCTTCCTCTGGCCAATATTGACCTGACCTGTACTAGGCAGGGTTTAACCTGACCTGGGGCTTCTTCACTACAACTGAGTAGGACTCCCAAGGAAACATGCCTGGTCCTCATGCATGAGTGGCCCAGAAATGTGGGGAACTAACAATTTCCCTTGATTGCTGGGGGTTAGAGCCAGTGAAGAAATGCTTCTGCCCTTTGTCCCCCAGCAGAGAGTGCTAAGACATTTCAGAAGGCTCTTTGGAAAGTCACAGTGGCACTGACCTCCCAGACATTCATAGCATTGGCCCGCATGGTGACACAACTTGTTCTGGCTCTCCCTCATTCCCTGATTCAGTATCCCTGACCCTCCCTCCTACTCCCTGAGATCACATTCTTAAATAAACTACCTGCTCATAAGCAGTTGTCTCAGGTTTTTCTGGGGAGGAGCCAGGCTACAGACAACAAGGAACTAAGGATCAAGGAATTAAAGACACTTGTTCAAGATTGCACAACTTGTAAATGGCCAAAACTGATTTGTCTGATGAAGTAATAAACACACATTCAACATTAGTTGCTTACTTGATTGATCAGTTATCTCTCCCAACATGCACTAAGGACTGGAACACGCAAGTATAAATATATGCAAGAAATTTGCATTTAATTTTTAATTATCCAAATTATATTAGAATACATTTCCATGTAAAAAATGTAAAACATTACAGATAAGCTTACAGTCCCCTTGGCTGCTGCTGTCTCTGATCTCTAGATCCCCCAGAGGCAACCACTTTTTCTCTGCATTTTACCTTGGTATTGTTTTACATACATGTGTTACATACTCAGGCTGGGCACAGTGGCTCCTGCCTATAATCCTAAGCACTCTGGGAGGCCCAGGCAAGTGGACTGCTTGAGCTCAGGAGTTCAAGACCAGCCTGAGCAAGAGCAAAACCTCGTGTCTACTAAAAATAGAAACACTAGCCGGGCATTGTAGCAGGCACCTGTAATTCCAGCTTCTTGGGAGACCGAGATAAGAAGATCACTTAAGCCCAAGAGTTTGAGGTTGCTGTGAGCTATGACGTTACGGCACTCTACCCAGTAACTCTTTCTCAAAAAAAAAAACCATTATATATATATGTTTATGTACTCGAAATGTGTTCTGTAACATGCTTTTTCCACTTGCCAGTTTGTCTTGGAGTTCTTTCTTCTTTACTGCAGGTTGTGTTTGGAGTATGAACAAGCCTTAGTTTAGTCATTCCCCTGCTAGTGGACACTTAGGCTGGATCTAATCTTCACATTTTCACTACTACTAACATTGATGCAGTGATGGGTTGACATTTTAAAACATTGTTTTGTTTTTTATTATTGTTTGGAATTCATTGAGAGTACAGAGAATTAGGTTACACTGATTGCCTTTGTTAGGTAAAGTCCCTCTTATAATTGTGTCCTGCTCCCAAGAGGTGTACCATATGCCGTGACCCTCCTTCTTCCTCCCTTCTCCCCCTCCCATATTCCCCTATCCCCTACCATGTATTAGATCGTCTACTGCCTTCATATTAGAATTAAGTACATTGGATTCTTGGTCCTCCATTTTTGTGATGTTTTACTAAGAAGAATGCGTTCCACTTCAATGCAGGTTAATAAAAAAGATATAAAGTCTCCCTTTCTTTTAATGGCTGAATAGTATTCCATGGTATACGTATACCACAGCTTGTTAATCCATTCCTGGGTTGGTGGGCATTTGGTTTGTTTCCACATTTTGGTGATTGTAAATTGAGCTGCGATAAACAGTCTAGTGCAAATGTTCTTATGATAAAATGATTTCTTCTGGGTATTTGCCCAGTAATGAGATTAGGATGAGGATCGAATAGGAGGTCTAATTTTATTTCTTCGAGGATTCTCCATCCTTCCTTCCTAAAAGGTGACATTTTAAAACTTTGAATGATTGCCATCCACTGCTTGACTTATTTTTCACACCCTCCTCTCCCACCCTGACAGAGCTACCTTTGAGTTGTTCTGTCTGCTACCTCTCTGAGAATCGGGACTAAGGGACTTGGTCAGTGGCTGAGAATCGGGACTAAGGGACTTGGCCAGTGGGAGCTTGCTGGGCCTGGGAAGAGAAAAAGCCAGACTGTTGTCAATACCTGCTGAAGCAGAATGTTCCAACTTTATGTGGATAAATTCCCTGGGATACATGGAAACTAATGCAGATTTTCAGACCCCCATCCCAGGTTCTGACTCTGTCTGTCTGGTGAGCAGCTGAGGAGCTACATTTTGTAAGCACCCACTACAGTTGTGATCCTGATAGTCAGCCTGTCCACACTCTGGGCAGCAATGCTCTGAAAACTTTGAGGGGGAGAACTCCTGGCTCTGGAGAGCCAAGGAAACAGAAATAGAAGGCAGACATGAGGAATTTTAACTAGGTCATACACAAACAAAAATTAAATGAACCAACATATATCATTGCCTAAGATGAGCAGAGCTGTGGGAGGCACTAGATTTTTCTTTCTTTTTTTTTTTTTTGAGACAGAGCCTCAAGCTTTCACCCTGGATAGAGCGCTGTGGCATCACAGCTCACAGCACCCTGACCTCAGGACCCAGAGATGGGAGAATCACTGCTTGGAGCATAGCTGTCGAGACAGAGTTACTTTGCTCCCCACCTCATACCATATCTGCTACTTTCTACATAACTAGACATTGCACTGGGGGATGAGAGCACAGAAGTGCTTTGAAAAACACATCTGTGTGGGAGGCCAAGATGGTTGGATTGTGTGCGCTCAGAGCAAGAGTCTGACCCCATCTTTAAAAGTAGCTGTGTGTTGTAGTGGGCACATGTGTCCTAAACACTTGGGAGGCTGAGGCAGGAAGATCACTGGAGCCCAAGAGTTTGAGGCTGCTGTGAGCTATGATCCATGGCATTCTACCTAGGGTGACAAAGTCAGGCTCTGTCTCAAAAAAAAGAAAAAGAAGAACTCATCTGGTAGGGGAGACAAAAGCATGTATGGAAATACCTGAAAGGCAAAGTACACATCCAGAATACAGAGAGACAACTACTCCAAATCAATGATTTTAAAAATGGCCAAAGATACAAGAAGTCTCTTCAGAAAAGAGGATATCCATATGGTCTACAAAGATAGGGGAATGCACTCAACCTCATTCATCATCAGGGAAATGCATAATTAAAAAACTGGCCAGAATGGTGACTCACATCTGTAATCCTAGCACTCTGGGAGGCCAAGGTAGGAGGATCATTTGAGTTCAGCAGTTTGAGACCAGCCTGAGCAAGAGCAAGATCTCATCTCTACTAAAAATAGAAAAATTAGCTGGGTCCACATGGTGGCAGGTGCCTGAACGTCCCAGCTACTCAGAATGGATTGCTATAGCCCAAGAGTTTGAGGTTCTTGAGAGCGAGGCTAAGACCACATGGCACTCTGAGACTCTGTCTTTTTTTGAGACTCTGTCTCAAAAAAAAAAGTTGAGATACTACTTCACTCCCACTGTAAAAGCTAAAATGGGAAAGATGGAAAATTCCAAGAGTGCATGAGAATGTACAGCAACTGAAATTCTCATACACAGCTGTTGGGAATGTAAGTTGGTATAACCACTTTGGAAAACACTTGGCAGTAGCTTCTAAAGCTGACATACTCAGCAATGCTACTGTTTGGTGTAAAAAACACATGCTATCAAAGATTTTACTAGAGTGTTCATGGCAGTATGAGTCATAATAGGTCCAAATTGCTAGCCAAACACCTGACAACAGTAGAATGGATATGATAATTATGGTATATACATACAATGGAATAATACACAGCCACTGAATGAATAAAACATAACTGCACATATAATTTTGATGAACTTCATGAATATAATGCTGAGCCAAAGAAAGTAGACATAAAAAATACATATTGTTTGAATCCAATTGTATAAAATATAAAAGCAAGAACAATCAGAAGCAAAATAACAACTAAAACTAAGCAAGAATATTAGGGACCATTTTCCTTAGGTAAAAGAGAAGAGCTACCGATGGGTGTGGACATACAGGGACTTGTGAGGTACTGATAATCTAGTAATGGTCTATTGATCTCGGTGCTAATAGCAAGTGGGTTCAGTTTGTAAAACTGCAAGGAAAGAAAAGGTGGTAAGTCTGTATGTGTTTACACGCAAAGACTTCCACAATACTCTGTTAAGGAAAAAGAACAAGTTTCAAGAATATGTATGGTATGCTCCTGCTTGCATTTGATAAATGACTGTACACAAAACAAAGTATTTTTGCATGCACAGTATTTGAAAACCTTTTAAAAATCTGATTTTTTCAAGGAAAACTATTCATATTCAATTATTACTTTTATAATTTAAATACACATAAAAGGGTAACCACTGGAGAGAAAAGAGGGTTAGGGGGATAAATGAGAGCTCTCTTCCTTTATCTATATTGCCTGAAATTTTTACAAACACTATTTTTTTCTTATTTAATTTAAAATAAATATATCTGAAAAATGAGAAATCAGGGGCTGCTCCTGTGGCTCAGCAAGTAGGGCGCCAGCCCCAAATACCGAGAGTGGCGGGTTCAAACCCAGCCCCAGCCGAACTGCAAAACAAAAAAATAGCTGGGTGTTGTGGCCGGTGCTTGAAAGCAAAGGAAAAATCACAGATATTTCTCTAACATTCTACAGTTACTGCATTTACCCTAAAATATAATTTATGAAATTATGACAAATATTAGCTCATGTCTTAGTCTGTTTTCTGCTGCTATAACAGAATACCTGAGACTAGGTAATTTGTAATGAACAGAAATTTATTTGGCTTACTCATGGTGCCTGCATCTGGCAAGGAGCTTCTTTGCTCCTTGGGAGTGTCATCCCAAGTGCCTACCCCAGAAGGCAGAGGGGTAAGAGAGAATAAAAGGGCAAGAGTAAGAGAGAGCTGAATTCACTTTTGCAATGATCCACTCTCTAGATAATGGCATTAATCCATGGGGGAGGGCAGAGCCTTCATGTTCTAATCACCTCTTAAATGGGACTCCACATCTCAACACTGTTTGCATCGGGGACCAAGTTTCCAACACATGCTTTTTGAGGAACACATTCAGACCATAGCAGAGCCACTGCTAGATTTTCTTCTTCGTCTTTTTTTTTTTTTTAGAGACAGGATCTCACTATGTTGCCCAGGCTGGAGTGCAGTGGCTATTCACAGGCACAATTCCACTACTAATCAGCACGGGAGCTTTGACCTGCTCCGTTTCTGACCTGGGCCAGTTTACCCCTCCTTAGGCAACCTGGTGGCCCCCGCTCCTGGAAAGTCACCATAGTGATACCAAACTCAGTGCAGATACCTGATAGGCATAGCGCACTACACCCCAGAACTCCTGGACTCAAGTGATCCTCCTGTCTCAGCCTTCCAAGAAGCTGGGACTACAGGCACGCGCCACCACGCCCAGCTAGATTTTCTTCCTTAATGTGTTAAAAACACATTACTATCCTATATTTTTAAATTTGTTTATTTTTAAAAAATTGACAGATAACAGTATATTTATCATGTACAACATGATGCTTTAAAGCATACATACATTGGCTCAGCGCCTGTGGCTCAACGGGCTAAGGCGCCAGCCACGTACACCTGAGCTGGCGGGTTCGAATCCAGCCCAGCCCGCCAAACAACAATGATGGCTGCAAACAAAAAAAATGGCCTGGCGTTGTGGCAGGCGCCTGTAGTCCCAGTTACTTGGGAGGCTGAGGCAGGAGACTCGCTTGAGCCCAGGAATTGGAGGTTTCTGTGAGCTGTGATGCCACAGCACTCTATCCAAGGTGACAGCTTGAGGCTCTGTCTCAAAAAAAAAAAAAAAAAAAAAAGCATACATACATTGTGCAATGGCTGATTAATCTGGTTAATTAACACATGCATTACCTAACTTAGTCATAGTTTTTGTTGTGAGAGCACTTAGCATTCATTCTTTTTGTATTTTTCAAGAATACAATATATCATTACTAACAATAGTCACCTGGCTTACAATAGATTTTTGAAATTTATTCCTCCTACCTAGCTGTAATTAGGCATTCTCTGATGAGCACTACAACCCCTTCTCCTTACTACCCCAGACTCTCATAACCACCAT
>CAUYRH010017458.1:0-14830 GCA_963574655.1 Perodicticus potto
GGAACACTTTTACACTGCTGGTGGGACTGCAAACTAATACAACCTTTTTGGAAGGAAGTATGGAGAATCCTCAAAGAACTCAAGCTAGACCTCCCATTTGATCCTGCAATCCCATTACTGGGCATCTACCCAGAAGGAAAAAAATCCTTTTACCATAAAGACACTTGCACTAGACTATTTATCACAGCTCAACTTACAATCGCCAAAATGTAGAAACTGACTAAATGCTCACCAACCCAGGAATGGATTAACAAGCTATGGTATATGTATACCATGGAAAACTACTCAGCCATTAAAAAAGATGGAGACTTTACATCCTTTGTATTAACCTGGGTGGAAGTAGAACACATTATTCTTAGTAAAGCATCACAAGAATGGAGCATGAATCCTATGTACTCAATTCTCATATGAGGAAAATTAATGACCTAGTACACAGTGGGAGCTAGGGGAAGTGGAGAGCAGAGAGAGAGAGAGAGAGAGAGAGAAGGAGGGAGGGGGTGGGAAGAGGAAGAGCACAGAGAGGGAAGGAGGGAGAGGATGGGAGAAGAAAAGAGCAGATGGAAGGAGGGAGGGGAGTGGGGGACTCAGTGTGTGACACATCTTTTGGGAGCAAGACACAATTATAAGAGGGACTTTACCTAACATGCAATCACTGTAACCTGATTTCTTGTACCCTCAATGAATCCCCAATAATAATAAAAATAAAAATCTTAGCCAATAGATTACAGCTACACATTAAAAAAATTATACATTACAATCAAGTAGGTTTCATCCCAGGGATGCAAGGCTGAAATAACAAATGCAAATCCATAAATGTAATTCTCTGTATCAACAGAAGCAAAAACAAAGACCATATAATCCTCTCACTAGATGCAGAAAAAGCATCTGATAAAATTCAGCATCCTTTCTTAACAAGAACATTAAAGAATATAGGCATAGGCGGCACATTTCTTAAACTGATTGAAGCCATCTAGACAAACCCACAGCTAATACCATACCGAATGGAGTAAAACTGAAAGTTTTTCCACTTACAACTGGAACCAGACAAGGACGTCCTCTATTGCCACTACTATTCAACCCAGTTCTGCAAGTTCTAGTCAATGCAATCAAGTAAAAGAAAGATATAAAAGGCATCCAAATGGGGGCAGAGGTCAAACTCTCACTTTTTGTGGATGATATGATCTTATACTTAGAGAATCCCAGAGATTCAACCACAAGACTCCTAGAAATGATAAATACAGTAACACCTCAGGGTATAAAAATCAATGTCCACAAATTAGTAGCCTTTATACATGCCAACAACAGCCAAGTTGGGAAGTGAAGCAAAAATACAATTCCTTTCATTGTAGCTTCAAAGAAAATGAAATACCTAGGAATATACCTAACAAAAGAGGTGAAGGACCTCTACAAAGAGAATTATGAAACCCTAAGAAAAGAGATAGCAGAAGACATTAACAAATGGAAGAGCCTAATACCACAATCTTGGCAGGGAACAATCAACATTGTTAAAATGTCTATAAATTCCCAAAGCAATCTATAGATTCAATGCAATCCCTGTTAAAATATCAACATTATTATTATTATTAATTTTGAGACAGTTTCACTATGTCGCCCTCAGTAGAATGCCATGGCATCATAGCTCATAGCAACTTCAAACTCTTAGTTTCAAGAGCTAAGTGATTCTCTTACCTCAGCCTCCCAAGTAGTTGGGACTACAGGAACCCATCACAATGCTGGGCTATTTTTTTGTGGAAGTTGTCACTGTTGTTTAGCAGGCCCAGCCCAGGTTGAATCTGCCAGCCCCAGTGTATGTGGCCGGTGCCCTAACCACTGAGCTATGGGCGATGAGCCCCAACATAATATTTTGAAAAACTGGGAAAAAAATAGTTCTTCATTTCATATGTAACCAGATAAACCCTGTAGCCAAGGCAATTTGTAGTAATAAAAACAAAGCCAGTGGCATCACTCTATCAGACTTTGGGCTATATCACAAATTCAGTGATCACAACAGTATAATATTGGCACAAAAATAGAGATACAGGCATTTGGAATTGAAAAGAAAACAGAGAGATGAAACCAGTCTTTTATAGCCATCTGATCTTTGATAAACCAAACAAAAGCATATAGTGGGGAAAAGAATCATTTTTTAATCTTTTATGTTGCATTTTTACTGTACTTTTTAACTGGTTAGATATGTTTAGATATACAAACACTTACCACTGTGTTACAATGCCTAAAGTATTTGTTACAGTAACATGCTGTATAGGTTTAGCGCCTAGGAGCTATAGGCTACATCACATAGTCTGGGTGTGGAGTCAGCTATCTCATCTAGGTTTGTGTAAGTACATTCTTTGATGTTCACACAATAACAAAATCATCTGATGACACCTTTCTCAGACTGTATCACCCTCATTAAGTTATTCATGAGTTTAAACACTCATTAGACCAGAATACTCATAGTTTATTCATTAGCTAGAAGTGGAATATGAGAGAAGCCTGGATGTGACATTTGTTACTGGTTACCACATAAAACACCCTCAAATTATGGCTAAGCTGGCTAGAAAATACACAGTTCATTAAGTAGAAAGACAAAATACAGTCAGGTTACACTTTGGGCTGCTCAAGTTGCAAAATCAATCTGTGACACGTTGGGAATACTTAAAATAATTTTCTTCACTTCCACCATTCCCAGTATATACTTTAATGGTAACATTGTGTATGATGCAGTATTACACTCAACTAACAGTGTCATGTGGGAGTTAAAGTTAACTTCAGATTTCAACCTACACACCCAGGAACTCCCCCCTGTTATTTACCAGTATGTCTCTAGAAAAGGTTACAAAGAGAAGGACCGCCAGGTCTTAAAGTCTTACAATTAACTTGACCAGAATTACATTACTTCATATTTTTTTCCCTCTCAGGCATCTGTTTTCCATACATTAGAGACTGATATTATCTCTGTATTTTAATATCCAAAGAGTATAATGACCTGGATGAGCGCCTTGATTCACTGAAGATACAAAAGTCATCTCCATCATCCCAAATTCTACTTGAGGCCTTTCTATTGCCGCTGCCACCACCGCCACTGCCACCGCCACCACCCCCGTGAGATTTACTAGCATGACTCCTGCCTCCTCTTCCTCCTCTAGAAGACCCTTTTCCGCCTCCTTTTCCTGGTTTGCCTTTTCTTCTTACTGAAGAACTCATTTTTACCTGCAAGAGAAAAAAATTAGTAAGATAACATAAAACTATACAAGTATAATAATTCTTTGTCAAACTTACGGATAAAAGTAAAAGCTATTTTAAAAAAGTAAAGGAAAATGCAAATTTTTAAAAGGTTAGTTTTGGAGCAGTATCTGGAATTTGTTCCAGAGAAAAGATTCTTAAAAATAGATTTTAAAATGTTCCTAAGAACAATAAAACACTATTATAGTCCAGTTCAGGGGTAGAGGGAAGCAGGAGGGGGAGGGGAGAGAATGTATGGCAGGGGGAGGGCGGGCACGATGCAGGATCTGACCTACTGTGCACATTGTGAGGGTGTTTAACACGCCCCCTGGGGGAGGGGCTCTTCTACAAATGGAACTTTACCCTGGAAGTGAGAACAATGTAACCTAAATATTGTACCCTCATATTAATTAATTTGAATAAAGTTAAAAAAGATAGATTTTAAAAAATTAAAGGGGCCAGCCAGTTCAGGGGAAGCATGGATAAATCCTCACGAAAGATTTACAAGTACTACCTCCTCAGGACTAATATTTTAAAGTTTCTCTGACACAGATTTCTTACCCAAAGATGTACATCAGAAACACATGAAGAAGTTTCAAAACACACATGCCTAGGTCCCAATCCTAATAGAGGGGTTAAAAAAACTCCAGTTGAGAAGAGTTGTTTTCATGTATTTAATATATGATTTAATAAAATTTAAATTTGCATGTTCTATCAGGAACACACTCCTGGCTCATAGATTCTGCCTAGGGGTACAAAGAAATAGGCCATAAAACAGATAACTCTAATTTCTTTCCAAAAGAATTGACTCCATTTGTAATGGAGTGTGGAGAAGTTCAAACCTAAAGATGCTTTAAAGAACAGTGAAGTTGTGGTGAAAGGGATTTAATCAAGACAAAGCTCAGACTGTGGGTCAACCAGTTTGCCAGAGAAAACCAAGGAGTAAGACCACCCTGGGAGGAGGCTTCTTGGGGTCGAAACAAACATGAAACCCAGACCTCAGAAACTGTGCCTTAAGAGAAGCCACACTTTGGATTAGTACGTAGAGGAATTTACTATCCAGGGCTTTGTTGGAAAAAATTCATCAACTGCCCGTTCCCCCCACGCACCCTCCCCCAAAGCCATACCTTTCCCCAAGAATACTGGTAAGAAGGAAAGGGACCTCACAAAAATAATCCAGCTAGTCACTAAAAGTTAAGTAATCAAATAACTATAACAAACCCCAGAACAGGGAGAATTATTACCTAGCATTGCTATAACATATTACCTAAAATGTCAAATTCCTAAGAAAAAGTTACAAGGCCTGCAAAGAACCTCAAGTATCATCATCCACACATTGGGGAAAAAAGCAGGCAACACAAACTGCTGTGAGTGAGACTGGATGTCAGATTTAACAGAAAAAGACTTCAAAATAGTTACCATAAATATGTTCACAGAAATAAAGGAAAGCACAATTAAAGAAGTAAAGGAAGATATGATGACAATGTCCTATCAAACTGAGAACATCAATAAAGAGATAAAAAATTATAACAAAGAACCAGATGGGAATTCTCAAGGTGAAAAGTATAATAACTAAAATTAAAAATTCACCAGAGGAGCTCAATAGTAGATATGAATTGCAAAAGAAAGTATTGATGAACTTGAAGTTACTTTTGTCACGGATTATATAAGCTGAAAACAGAACAGTAAACGAAGAGAAATGATCAGAGCCTCAGAGACACGTGAGATACCAGCAAGGGCCCAAATATATACAATGGGAGTATCAGAAGAAAAGAAGAGACAGAAAGCAGAAAAAATGTTCAAAGAAATAATGGTAGAAAATTCTCTAATTTATTAAAAAACAATGACCCACATGCAGGAAGTTCAGTGGCCTCCAACTAGGATAAACACAAAAAATGGATAACACCGATATTAAAATTACTACTTTAAGAGGTTTGTATAAAATAAACTGTACTAAAAATGCTGAAGGTCAAAAGACAAGGAGAAAAATCTTAAGAGCATTAAGAGAAAAAACAATACTTACAAGGGGAATCCCAATAAAATTAAACCATTGATTTCTCATCAGGAACAAAGGACAGAAGAAAATGACATATATTATTTAAAGTATTTAAAGGAAAAAAACGTTAACCAGTAATTCTACATCCAGAAAAATTATCCTTTAAAAATGGAAGTGAAATAAAAACTTTTTCAGATAAACAAAACTGAATTTGTTGGCAACACCCCTGTCTCACAAAAAATACTAACAGAAATTCTTCAAGCTGTGGCGAGGTGTCCCCAGATGGTAAATTAAATCCACATGAAAAAAACAAAGAGCACTGGTAGGGTAGCGCCTGTGGCTCAAGGAGTAGGGCACCAGCCCCATATACCAGGGGTGGTGGGTTCAAGCCGGTCCCCAGCCAAAAAACTGAAAAATAAAACAAACAAATAAACAAAAAAAGAGCACTGGTAAAAGTAATTGTGTAATTACATACAGAGCATACAAATGTATATAGCATACAAATATAATGAATATATTTATTTGTTCTGTAAATGTTGTGTTCCATTTATTTATTTTGTGTGTGTTCCTTTTAGTAAAATGAATGAAAAGACATTAGAATCATGAGGACTATAATCAAAATCATGAAACCTATGGCATCAATTAATAAGCATATCAGACTGATTAATATCTACTATCACAATTTGGCAGTGACTTTTCTTTGAATATTAGATATAAATAATATCTAAATGTAAATAATTTTAATATACTAGTTATGATACATGTAGTATTTTTTAAAAAATCACCCGTAACTTTAATGCAGTTAAAACACTTTCTACTTCAAAAAACTGGGTAACATTGATCTTAAAATTACTACATTAACAGGTCTGTCTAAAATAAATATTGTGGCCTCATATTCAGACCATTGCAGAAAATACTGTATTTAAATAGATACAGGTTATCTACAAAAGACTACACATTAATTGTTCTTCAGTAATAAATAGAAACTACAGACACCACTGCACAGTTCATGCACTTATCTGTTCTTGCTTTTGTAGTCTAAGAATTTCAGTCTCTGACTGTTAGGAGATCACCTTGGAGAATCAGTTTTCTGTCAAAGGCTGCTGACCTTTATCTTTTTCTCTTTATCACTGTGAGCTGCCACATTTCATCCTATCATTTGTGTTCAGCCTTTGTGTGTCCTTAAAATCAGCTTTATTGTAAGTAAATCTGTGTCTACTTTAAAAGACTGGAAGAGGGAAAAAAACAATCTTTGCCAAATCCTACAGAGATGACTGTTTTTATATATTGTTTAAAACCAAAGTTAAGGCTCGGCGCCTGTGGCTCAACGGGCTAAGGCGCCAGCCACATACACCTGAGCTGGCGGGTTCGAATCCAGCCCGGGCCGCCAAACAACAATGATGGCTGCAACCAAAAAATGGCTGGGCGTTGTGGCGGGCACCTGTAGTCCCAGCTACATGAGAGGCGGAGGCAAGAGACTCGCTTGAGCCCAGGTATTGGAGGTTGCTGTGAGTTGTGATGCCACAGCACTCCACCCAGGGTAACAGCTTGAGGCTCTGTCTCAAAATACAAACAAACAAACAAAAAAAAAAACCAAAGTTAAAAAAGAAGTCATAAAAGCTTTTTGATTAAACCAGAAAAAAAGCAATTGTATAAAATAGCAAGTATATGATGTAATGTTGGACCTATAACCTATAGGAATGCTACATATGTGTAATATATTTGCCAATAATAGCACAAAGCAGATTGGTGGAAGTATAGCTTTATTGGACTAAGAAAATGACTACAGATGGTAAAGTGGTAATTATAACAATGTATTTTGGAGTGTGTTAACATTAATAGATATAATATGTATAACAATAATAGCACAAAAAGGGGAGGAAGGAATAGAGCTATATAAGTAATGCTTCTATATGTCTTAGAATAGGTATCTGTACATATTTGGAATATATCTATATATATTCTGAATAATCTCTATCAGAACACCATAAACTAGGTAATTTATAAACAGTATTAGTTTACTTGGTTCATAGTATTGGAGGCTCTAAGTCCAAGAGCACCACACTGGCATCTGGCAAGGGATATCCCAAGGTGGAAAGTGAAAGGCAGACGCAAAAGCAATACAGAGTAAGGAATCAGGGGCCAGATTCACTTTATAACAATTTATTCTCTTGATAACTAACCTGCTCCCATGATAACAACTTTAACCCATTTATGAGAGCTCTGTTCCAACCTCTTATTAGGCTCTATATCCCAAAATTGGTGCATTAGGGATTAAGTCTGTAAACTTTTGGGGGACACAGTCAAACCATAGCAATATCACTGGAATTAAGCTAGCATAAACCCAAAGCTGATTCTGATAAATTAAAATGTGTGTAATAAGCCTCACAGCAATCACAAAAATCTACATTAGAAAATATTCACATAATAACTAAATGCAAAAGGAATGAGTAAAGTAAGAATAAAAGAACAAATAGGCATGAGACATATAAACATCAAAAAATAAAATAGAATGATAAATGTAATTCCCACTACATCAATAAGAAAAATAAATGTGAGTGAATTAAACAATCTAAAGACAAAGATTATCATACTGGACTAAAAAACATGATCCAACTATATTCTCTCTAGAGGTGAGGCACTTTAAATTCAAAGTTACAATAAATGAGAAGCAACCTATTCCTTCAACCCATGAATGGCTCAACAAACTGGTAAATGTATACCATGGAATACTATTCAGCCATTAAAAACGATGAAGACTTTACATGTTTTACATTTACCTGGATGGAGCTGAAATGCATTCTTCTTAGTAAAGTATCACAAGAATAAAAAAAAAAATATTCAATGTACTCCATACTAATATGAAACCAATACATAAACAATTACATACTCATGTAAACAATAAAACACAAATATAATCTAGTACAGGGGTAGAAGGAGGCAGGAAGGAGGTGGGGAGAGGACGTTTGGCAGAAGGAGGCAAGGCATGAGGTGGGATCTCACCTAATGTGCTCAATGCAAGGGTGTATAACACGCCCCCTGGTAAGGGGCTCTTTCACAAATGGAACTTTACCCTGGTAGTGAGAACAATGTAATCTAAAAATTTGTACCCTCGGCTGGGCACCTGTAGCTTAGCAGCTAGGGTGCCAGCCACACACACGGGGGCTGGCAGGTTTAAATCCGGCCCAGGCCTGCCAAATAACAATGACAACTACAACAAAAAAAATAGCTGGGCATTGTGGTGGGCACCTGTAGTCCCAGCTACTTGGGATGTTGAGGCAAGAGAATCACTTAAGCCCAAGAGTTTGAGGTTGCTGTGAGCTACAGCACTCTACTAAGGGTAACATAATGAGACTCTCTCAAAAAAAAATTTTTTTTGTACCCTCATATTAATTTGAAATAAAGGAACAAAAATAGGGCAGGGCATGGTAGCTCATGGCTGTAATCCTAGCACTCTGGGAGGCTGAGGCGGGTGGATTACCTGAGCTCAAGGGTTTGAGACCAGTCTGAGCCAGAGTGAGACCCTGTCTCTAAAAATAGTCAGGTGTTGTGGTGGGCGCCTGTAGTCCCAGCTACTTGGGAAGCTGAGGCAAGAGAATGGCTTAAGCCTAAGAGTTTGAGTTTGCTGTGAGCTGTGATGCCACAGGACTCTACTAAGGGTGAGAAAGTGAGACTCTGTCTCAAAAAACAAAACAACCCCACAGTTACAATAAATGAAAATAAAAGAAATGAAAAAAAAATCATGCAAACAACCACAAGAAAGGTGGAGCGGAGGCTGAGTCAGAGCAGCTCCCCCTGACATCTCTGTGATCCTGGGCAGAAGCTCCTGGGGCAGGGCAGCATGACCACCGTCCCTGGAGAGTGTGTGTGTGTCACAGTGAAGGCTGCACAGGGCAAGAGCCTTGGCAAGGGAGGCAGAGGAGTGCCCTCTCGGTGGTCTCCCTGCCAGAGAGTGAGGCTGCGGCAGCCTGATTTAAAAAAAAAAAAAAAAAAAAGAGAAAGAAAGAAAGGTACAGTGGCTACATTAACATCAGACGATATACACTTTATTTTTATCTATTTATTTCTTTAGAGACAGAGTCTCACTCTGTCATCCTGGGTAAAGTGCTATAGCATCATATCCCAGCGCAACCTCGCACTCTTGGGCTCAATCTACCCTCTTGCCTCAGCCTCCTAAGTAACTGGGAATACAGGCACCTTCCAAAATACCCAGATAGTTTTTCTATTTTTAATAGAGATGGAGTCTTGCTCTTGCTTAGGGTGGTCTCAAACTCCAGAGCTCAAGCAATCCACCTCGAAGTGCTAGGATTACAGGTGTGAGCCACTGTGCCTGGCCAATATACCCTTTAGAACAAAAAATGTTACTATAGATAAAGAGAGCTATTTCTTTTTTTTTTTTTGAGACAGAGTTTCACCATGTCACCTTATTTTATTTTCTTATTGATCCTCTGTCTAGTTGACCTACCATTATTAAAAGTGTGGTATTGACGTCTCTTACTATTATTATTGAATTGTCTATTTTTTTTACCAGGTGGCCAAAAGAATGGGAAAAACTTAATTCTGTAAGGTTGTGAATCAATAATTACCCATCATTTCTAAAATTCTGCAAAAGGGAGAAGGATATACAAATCAACCAGATCAGAAATTCATCTCAAAAAACCACCTGGCCCAGATAAATTTGTGTGTACTGAGAAATATTAGGTAAAAATCAAGAAGATACTGTACTCTGATTTAAACAACTTGTCTCACACTAACCCAGAAAATGTTACCTTTACAACTTGGTCTGAGATATAAATTGAAAACTCTAAACGAAGACTTGCTGGGTTGTATCAATATCATTCTCATACGTTTTCCAGGAACAGGAATTAGGTAGTGTAACACATGGTTAGATTCCTACTATTCTATTCCATCTGACCTGGAAAGATTCCAGCTATCTTTCTTCACTGTGTACATAGGGACCTAAGTTTGGCTTTGAGAGTATCCTTTGTTTCAGACCCAAGGTCCTAAAAGCTGACTACACCTCCCTCTCCTTCCAGGCAAATCTCTGACTGCCCTCAATGTATCCAGCTCCACCCAGATATCCAGACCTCTCGCCTTTCTATTAACACACATCGTCCCAACCCTCTCCCCCAAAAGCCACTCCATTCAAGATGGAGACGGAGACAGGAAACTGAGCCTGGGCCCCTTCAAACCCAACCCCTTATCCAGCTCGGAGCCTGAATTCCGCTTCCCCGCCTCCAGCCCGAACGTGGACAACCTTAGCTGCAGAGCTCTGCCAGACCCGGTCCCGGGGCCTGGGATCCTGCTGGTGCAGATTCAGCAGTCCCAGGCAGACAGGCTGGGACACACCGGGCCCTGATGTTTCTGTGTCCTGAACACTCCCGGGCAGGGAGGTGGCAGACGGGCCGGACACTGAGAACCAGGGCGACGCGCAGACCCTGCAACACTGACGCACATCACTTATCCGCGGAAGTAGGAGCTGTACCTGGCTTGCGGCGTCCGTTCCTGGAAAGGATGATAGGAGGCGACGCTCAAGGGCCAGAGGTCCCAAAAGGGCTCGGCCGCCCTCCGGAATCTCACCGCGAGCAGCTCCGCTGTGGCCCAGCAGCAGCAGCGGCCCAGCCCGGCGCCCTCTGATTGGCTCAGCCGCGGCCCCTCGCGGGTTCCGTTCCGGGTGAGAGGTGCCTGGTCGCCCAGCAACCGAGTCGCGTTGGGTGCTGCGCTGGCGCCTTGTTGTCTCCAGGCCGCAGAGCTGGCGGCCCAGGAGGACTCGCAGAGTCAAGACAATCTCTCTAACACCTCGCGATCAGGTGAGTGCCCCTCCTCCCAGCGACGGGGCGGGGAAGGGCATCTTTAATGAACTTGACCCCTGGTAACACGTGTACGTCGTGACAAATGTCTGGTCTGTGTCCGCTGGGAGGTGGGGTGGGGGAGAGCCCTTGGACTGGGAATGAAGAGACTTTTATTCTAGTTTTTATTCTGTCGTTAATTCGCTGTTGTGGCACGTTAGGCATCTGCCAGCCTTTCCAGGGTTCATTTTTCGCTATGGCGCCAGGTTCTCTCTAGCTCAGACATTCCAAAGTTTCGAATGTAGAACCTTCCAAGGGTAAATGAAAACAGTTCCGTTTCTCGTATGATTACATTTAGTGCCCTGCTTAATAGACATTTAAAGATCGCCTCTCAAGTACCCTTCCTTCACTAATCATTCAGTTCCTATTAGTACTAAACATCGAGTTAGATAGTAGAATGAGAAACGAGAGTTGACCCATCTGCCATTGTTGCCCTGGAAGAGCCGCGTGTGATAGGTATCCCGACCCCAAAGCATCATTTTAATAGAACCCTAAGTACAGCCGCAGAAATGGGTGCTGAGTGCTGTGCGAGCTCTTAAAGGAGTCCGGAGGTGGTGAAAAACAAGAAGAAAGGCTTGCAGAAGAGCCAATACCTGAGTTGAGGCTACAAGAAAACAATAGCTAATACAAACAATTTAGACACTGGCCTAAGTGTTTTACATACATGAGCTTATTTACTTAATTTGACCCCTCTAAGTGTGAGGAAACTGAAGCACAGATAATTAAGTAATTTGTCCAAGGCCAAAGAAGATGGTGGAGACTGCATTCCTACATAGGTAGTCTGATGCCAGAGCACGAACTCCTAAATACTACACTTTTATTTTGTCAGTTCTTAAGGATAAATGGCAGTTAACTAGGCAAAGAAGAAAAAAGTGTTCTGGGAGAGAGTACAGCATGGTGTCTGTGGGGAACTAGAAGTACATTTGGTAACCTAGTTATATCATTAAACATTTAAAAAGCACTCTGTGTCCCTTCGCCTTGGAACCTCAAATCTTGCAGACATGTATATAACTAATACATGAACATACACAGCAGTTTCTCTATTCCTCCACACTTCACTCTTTTTCCACAACCAAATCTTAGAAATTGTAGGAAAAAAATTAACAAACATACCGAAATGTATACAGAGGGCACCACAAAATGTATAAGCATTTTAAGAAAGGAAAGAACTATATTAAAATTGTAATACTCAATATATACCAATAATAAAAGAGATGACTACAAGTCACGTTGACTTCTGCAATTACAAGAGATGCTCAAAGTGGCTGCTATCAATGTCCAAGCATTTCTGATTACACAAACTCCTTTTTTTTTTATTGTTTTGTCTTTACAAACTCCTTCTTGAACAATGTTGACCAAAGTGTCCACTTGTATACCTGTGCATGCCATTTCAATTTCTTCCCTAAGTACCGCCAGTGTAGCCGGTTTCTATGGTTCACCACATCCTTTAAGGTCCCTGATAGAAGTCCAGGGGAGTTAAGTAAGGAGAAGATAGGGGAAACTCCGCTGCACTTCTTCATGCTGTCCACTATCTGGGCAAATTCTTACTGAGGTAAGCTCTCATGTCTGGGTTCATATAATAATCTTGGGTTGAGAACTTTCCATTTTGTTGTTTTAAGAACATGTCTTATGCTTGTTCTGCTAGCTCCTGTCTCACATGCGCATTGTTTGGTAGACTTCTATATGAGCGTGTAAACTGTTCCAAGAAGAAGCAGGACTTGCTGTGTGAGGCCTCCTGATCTTCCCTTGTGCTCATCACACACAGCACCATGTGTCTCAAACTTATGAATACGTGTAGTTGTTAAGCGTGTTGGAGGTTTTGTTGCATACTCACAGCTCCATCGTCATTGTACTTCCACAACATTCTTAAATTTCCAGCACCACTTCAAACTGATCTTGTACTCCCCAAATGACAACTGTGCTTCCTCCCTTTTCTTTGACTGCCCTGCCTGTAGCATGGTGGCACCAGCATTCATTTTATTAATGCCATCTTTTGAGTGAATCTCATGCTACACTCTGCTACTATAATTCAATTCAACTTTGAAGAATAATACATAGATAACATTTTTAAAAATATATATACATTTTTTGGGACCCCTGGAATATATTTTTATGATTTAATGTTAGTGTCTATATTTAATCTCTACACAAGAACCGAATGCTAGTAAGATTACTGTCTACTCTTTACTGCCATTTCCATATTGATCCTACCTGAATTTCAGTTACAGATTCTATTTAAAAAATTACTATCTTTTTTTTTCTTTTCTTTTCTTTTTTTTTTTTTTTTTGAGAGATGATATCTCTTTGTTGCCCTGGCTAGCCTGCAATGGCATGGTAGCTTACTGCAACCTATAACACCTGAGCCTCCTGCCTCAGCCTCCTAAGTAACTGAAACTACAGGTGCATGCTACCACACCTGGACATCTTTTTTCACTTTTGCTCTGGTCTTGAACTTCTGACCTCAATCAATCCTCCCACCTCAGCCTTCCAAAGTGCTAGCATTCCAGGCTTTAGCCACTGCAGTTGGTCTTAAAACTTATTCTTTTTATTTTCCCCCTCACAGCTGGGATTATTATTAGGAATAATAATACTTATTCTTAATAAGAATAATAAACTTATTCTTAATAATATCTAACAATATAAAAAATAAAAATACTTTACTTTCATTTTTCTCTTCTTATTTTCTCCTGAATTTATTTTTTCTCCCTGTTAGGGTATATTTTCTTGTATTTCTTGCAGAGATGAAATGTGAGTACTAAACTCTGAATTCTGCCATGTCCAAAAAATCTTTAGTTTCCACAATTTTAGATTGATAGCTTGGCTATGGATAAAATATTAGGTTCAAAGTAAATTTCCTTCAAAATTTTAAAGACATGCCATTTTTTTTTTATAGCATCCACTATTGATATTGGTCTGATTCTTCTTACTTTGTATTTTGTTGTAGGCAATCTGGGTTTTGTTTGCTTGGTTTTTTTTTTGTTTTTTTGTTTTTGCAGTTTTGGGCCGGGGCTAGGTTTGAACCCGCCACCTCTGGCATATGGGGCCGGTGCCCTACTCCTTTGAGCCACAGGTGCTGCCCTAAGCAGTCATTTTATTCAGTTCTGAGAAATTTTTGGCTATTATTGTCTTCTCCTTAATCTTTCCCTTTGGTATTATTAAATTCACATTTTCGATCTATTTTCAATTATTTTTAAATTTTTCTTTGTGCTTCTTTTTAAGTCAAATTTTCAACCTAATATTCCAGTTTACTAACCTATTTTCAATTGTATCCACTCTGCTATTCAGCCCTTCTAAGAAATTTTATTTCACGATTTACACTAGTCATTTCCCAGATCGCTAATTGGTTTTTTTTCAGAATATCCTAATGTTTTAGCTCACTAAAGTATCCTAGGGCTCTGAGGCACCACGGATCCCCACCTGTCTTGTGGTCTTCTTTCTTTCTTTTTACCTGAGTCTCATTCCAATATCATTCTGCTTGGCCCCTCCAGCCTTTCCCACTGTAATTTATTTTACATTTCTTCCTACTGCCAAATCAGAGATCCTTCACTCTACCCAATCTACCTTACTTCTGTGGGACTATTGATAGGTCATATGGGCTACCTAAGAGAAGTAAAAACACGTCTACACAAAAACTTGTACATCAGTGTTTATAGCAGCGTTATTCGTAATGTCCTCAAACTGGAAACAAATGTCCAGCAGCTAATGAATGAATACACAAAATATGCTATTTCTTTTTTTCTGTGTTTTTTTTTTTTTTTTT
>CAUYRH010017459.1:0-10560 GCA_963574655.1 Perodicticus potto
ATGAAGAAGACTGCCATGGCAATTGCAACAACAACAAAAATAAACAAATGGGACTTAATTAAACTCAAAAGCTTCTGTACAGCTAAGGAGACAACAACCAAAGCAAATAGACAATCTACACAATGGGAAAGGATATTTGCATATTTTGAATCAGATAAAAACTTGATAACTAGGATCTATAGAGAACTCAAATTAATCCACGTGAAAAAAGCCAACAATCCCATCTATCAATGGGCAAGAGACATGAATAGAACCTTCTCTAAAGAGGACAGATGAATGGCTAACAAACATATGAAAAAATGCTCATCATCCCTAATTATTAGAGAAATGCAAATCAAAACCACCCTGAGATACCATCTAACTCCAGTGAGAATGGCCCACATCACAAAATCTCAAAACTGCAGAAGGTGGCATGGATGTGGAGAGAAGGGAACACTTTTACACTGCTGGTGGGACTGCAAACTGATACAACCTTTTTGGAAGTAAGTATGGAGAACTCTCAGAGAACTCAAGCTAGACCTCCCATTTGATCCTGCAATCCCATTACTGGGCATCTACCCAGAAGGAAAAAAAATCCTTTTAGCATAAGGACACTTGCACTGGATTGTTTATTGCAGCTCAATTTACAGTCGCCAAAATGTGGAAACAGCCTAAATGCCCACCAACCCAGGAATGGATTAACAAGCTGTGGTATATGTACAGTATGGAATACTATTCAGACATTAAAAAAATGGAGACTTTACAGCCTTTGTATTAACCTGGATGGAAGTGGGACACATTATTCTTAGTAAAGCATCACAAGAATGAAGACACATCAATCCCATGTACTCAATTTTGATATGAGGGCAATTAATGACAATTAATGACATGGTGGTGGGGGGGGAAGGGGAGAGCAGAGAGAGAGAGAATGAGGGAGGGATGGGGAAAGGAACAGCAGAGAGAGGGAAGGAGCAAGGTGGGGCGGGGTCTTGGCATGTGCCACACCTTTTTGGGGCAAAACACGATTGTAAGAGGGACTTTACCTAACAAATGCAATCAGTGTAACCTGGTTTCTTGTGCCCTCAATGAATTCCCAACAATAAAAAAAAAAAAAGTGAGAAAAATATGTGTTCGTTATACAAAAATGAGAAAGCAAAAGTCTAGTGGTTTTAAAAAATTGTAGTAAAACATATTTAACATAAAATTTACCATTTTAACCATTTGTGAGGGTATAGTTTAGTGGCATTGAACACACCCACATTTTTGTTGTCCAACTATCAAACTATCACCACCATCATCTCTGAGTTTTTTCATCATCCCAAACTGAAATATTGTGCTTATTGAATAATAACACCTTCTCTCCTCTCCCTATTGACTCCGGCTAACCACAATTCTATTCTCTATCTTTATGAATCTGGCTATTCCAAATAGCCCACATAAGGGGTATACAGTATGATCTCATTATATAGTATACGCCCATGTATGTCTGGCTTACTTTATTTAGCATCATATCTTTAAAGTTTGTTCATGTTGTAGCATATATCAGAATTTCTTTCCCATTTAAGGCTGAATAATGAATTATTTATTAATTTATTATTTTTTTGTAGAGCCAGTGTCGCATTGTGCCATCTGTTGCCCAAGCCGAAGTGCAATGGGGGAAATCATCGCTCACTGCACTAGAACTCCTGGCCCAAGTGATCCTCCTGCCTCAGCCTCCCAAGTAGTTGAGACTACAAGCATGCACCACCATGCCACATGCTAATTTTTCTTATTTTTCTGTAGAGATGGGAGTCTCACCAGGTTGCCATGCTGTTCTCGAACTCCTGGTCTCAAGCAATCTTTCTGCCTTTGTTTCCCAAAGTGCTGGGATTGCAGGTGTGAGCCCCCTCTTGCAGCCAAGGCTGAATAATATTCTATTGTACGTATATGCAGTACCACATTTTGTTTATCCATTCAGCTATCAATGGACATTTGCATCATTTCTACCTCTTGGCTATTGTGAATGAAATTTTGACTGTTGCTATGGACATTAGTGTATAAATATCTGTTTAAGTCCCTACTTTCAATTCTTTTGTGTATATACCTGGAAATGAAATTGCTAAATTATTTTATTTTATTTTTAGAGACAGTCTCACTTCGTCACCCTCTGTAGAGTGCTGTGGCATCACAGCTCATAGCAACCTCCAGCTCTTAGGCTTAAGCGATTCTCTTGCCTCAGCCTCTCGAGTAGCTGGGACTACAAGTGCCCGCCACAACGCCCGGCTATTTTTTTGTTGCAGTTTGGCTGGGGCTGGGTTTGAACCCACCACCTTTGGTATATGGGGCCGGCGCCCTACTCACTGAGCCACAGGCACTGCCCTAAAATTGCTAAATTATATAGTACTTCTCTGTTTAATTTTTTTTTTTTTGAGGAATTGCCGTGATGTTTTCCACAGTGGCTGCATCATTTTACATACTCACTGATAGATTACAAGGGTTCTCCAAATCATTGTCAATATTTGCTATTCTCTGTTTTGTTTTTTTTTTTTGAGACAGAGTCACAGGATGTCGCCCTGGGTAGAGTGCTGTGGTGTCACAGCTCATAGCAACCTCCAACTCTTGGGCTTCAGCGATTCTCTTGCCTCAGCCTCCCGAGTAGCTATAACTACAGGCTCCACCCACAATGCCTGGCTATTTTTTGGTTGTAGTTGTCATTGTTGTTTGGCAGGATGGGGCTGGATTTGAACCCACCAGCTCCAGGGTATGTGGCTACTGCCCTAGCCGCTGAGCTACAGGCGCCGAGCCATTAACCAATTTCTTACGGTAGGACATATTTTACTGCTTCAAATAGCATGGTAATGGATATTCTTGTAACCAAATATTTGAATATGTCCTTAATTCTGTAAAATAAATTCCTGGATGTGAATTTCTGAGTCAAAGAGCATCTATTTTTCAAAACCTTTCGATCCACGTTGCCAAATGCCTCCTGGAGCAGGAATACTTCTTATAGTGTCACTTAAGTTGTGAGAGAGGGAGGGCTAATGTTGTGCTCAAAAACACCCTTTATGCCTTTACCCCCTATAAATTATAATTACATCCTGTTTCTTTGGAGTTTAAATTGCCTTTGTCAGATTAGCCTGGCTGTTGGGTACTAATTTTCATGCCTGTAACTGAACACTGCTAATATCACTAAGCTAATAACGGCAACAACATTAGATTGAGGGCAGGACGGCTCTTTATTTCCAGCCAGGCAATTAGAGTCTGTTGGTAATTGCCTGGCAGAAAGACTGGCTAATTTCCAATTAGCAAGCCAGACAAATTTATTCATTGGAAAGTTTTGTTTATGTACAATAAACAGTTTCTAATGAACCATAAATTTGGAGAATGATAATTTGGTAGGTTTTTTTTTTTTTTTTTGAGACAGTCTCACTTTGTCACCCTTGGTAGAGTGCTGTGGCATCATAGCTCACAGCAACCTCAACCTCTTGGACTCAAGCAATCCTCTTGCCTCAGCCTTCAAGTACCTGGGACTGCAGGTGCCTGAACACCTGGCTAGTTTTTAGAGACAGGGGTCTTGCTCTTACTCAGGCTGGTCTTGAACTCCTGAGCTCAAGCTGTCTGCCTGCCTCAACCTCCCAGAGTACGAGGGTTACAGGTGTGAGCCACCGCGCCTGGCTTTTCCTTTCATTTTTTTTTTCGGGGGGCGGAGGTGTTGTTGTTGTTCTTAATCAAGCCCAGGTGAGGTCTGAACTCACTGCACCTGGTGTGCAGGGCAAACACTAACCACTGAGATAAAGTGGCAGCTGCCCGGTAGTTTCTGATGCTTCCTGGATAAATAGTTGCACTGCTGTTATTTACCGTCATTTCTGAAGATGCATTTGGCTTTTGTCTCCACTTGCTCGTCATCTTTCAGCCTTGAGGTGTTCAATGTACAGCAGCACAAAAGACTTGTCTAGATCTAGGTAATGACGTTTAAATGAAAACGGCTTTGTCACAGTGCACTGGTTCTTGATTTTCTTATTTCTGTATGACATTTTCATTATTCTTTTGCATCACCTGTCAAGGATGCAGGGATCGGTTCTGGGAAGACAGCAGAAAACAGTGGCCTGAAGCCCTAGACTCGATAGACTTTGGCTCTCCTATGGCCCAGCTATATGACTTTGGGCGAGTAATTGAATTCCTCTGTGTATCAGATTCCTCTTTTATAGACCTAGTAATAGCTTCCCTTTAGGGCTTTTGTGAGGATTAGATGAGAAAATGAATGTAATAGTGTTTTGCATGCACCTGGCACATAAGGCTGCCATTGCTGTCGCCACTGCCATCGCCATCATGGTCAGTACATTCAGAGTCTTCCTGTGGAAATTTGCAGCAGAACATTTGAGGGGGCAGAACTCAACCAGAAACTATATTCACGGTGATAAAACTTGTTTCAGTTCTATTTGTTCTATTCTGGGTTCCAGCTTCTCTAGGCCAGGGGAATTGAACTTGTTTTGAACATAATCAGTAAGGGTCTTCATGTGGATCACAGCAGGCACTAAATTTGCACTCTGCTGCATTCACCTGTTGATATTGCCCAGGGGTTCAGCCATGAGGGGTTTGGGTCACACCATTAGCCTTTCGCCTGTGCCTATTTTGAGTGACTTCTCTCTTCTTTGGATGGTCCTAGGTGGTCATGCTCGTACTGGTTTATTCTATGTCTTTTCCGTGCATGATAGGACTGAGTTGGGCTCCTGGCTCAGACACTGCCATCGGTTGGTTCCTGCAGCCATTCTCAGAGGGAAGAATCCTTCCTTGTCTCTGCTAGCTTCTGGTGGAGGCAGCCAACTCTTGGCATTCCTTGGCTTGCAGAGCCCTCATTCCAATCTCTGATTTTATCTTCACATGACCATTTCCCTTGTGTCTGCGTAGGTCCAAATTTTCCTCTTCTTAAGAGGGCATCGGTTACGGGGTTGGGCCCACCCTAATGACCTTATAGTAACCTGATCACATCTGCAAAGACCCCATTTCCAAATAAGATCATATTCACAGGTACTTGGGGTTAGGGGAACATAATACAGGTATTTGGGGTTAGGTACTTGGGGTTAGGGGAACATAATCCAGGCCATCACAGGGGGTGGTGATGTGTGTGCTGCTGTTTTGTGTTGGGTGCTCTGTGGGATGATAATTGACGGAGACTGAGGAAGGAAGGTGCCCATCCTGAGCTGATCTTGAATGGATGCGTGCGTATACACACTCACACACACACACGCACACTCACACTCACACACACACACATACATACATGCACACACTCATAGAACTGACCACTCTGTCCCTGACACCCACTCCCTGAGTGGCATTTAGGTTCAACTATGGTTACTGGACACTTTCCAACAGTGTCGGGGTGGCAGGTACCCTGGGGATTTGTTTCTAGATGCTTCTCTTATTTTTTGCCAGTTCTGAGGCTTTGCCCTGTGGTCTGAGGGTGTGTAAGCAATAGGTCTTGGGTGGGAGGAAGATGGAATCACCAAAGGGAGTCCTAGTTACTTCTATCATTCTGCCTGAGTAACTCCTGGACTGTGACCGTGTGTGTGTTTGTGTGTACACACACAAGCGTCTTCTGTCGCTGAGTAGGGTTCTAGGATGGCGCAGCAGGAATGGGGAGCCCCACCCACAGAAGTGAGTAGAAGCTGGGCTGAATGCTTTTTAGCCATCAAGTACACTTGGCCTTGAAGACTTTATCTCTGTGATGGCTAATTTTATGTGTCAACTTCATGATTCCATGAAAGCTGACGCTTCTAGCTGCACTTCTGCTTTGCCCTTACGTGGGACATAGTAACAGCAACAACAACCACCACAATTGCTAGCGTGCAATTCACATGTTAAGGCTCAGGGTATGCAAGGCTCTGTGCTAAGCCGTTTGTTTATATCAGTTTATTTATTCCTCATAACAATAGAGAGGGTACCTACTTTATTTGGTTCCATTTTACAGATGAATAAATGAGAGCCTTTTCTAAGGGACTCAGTACCTTACTGGGATTCACACAACTGGTAATAGACAGACCTGGGACTTGAACCCAAGTTTTCACAGTACACTGGTATAGCCTGAAAGCTAGAAAACAACGGCAGTCTTGCAGTGGGAGAGAGGAGGTTGCACATGGCTCCTCTGAAGAGAACAAAACCCCAAGAATAGGCATCTCTAAGAGTGGAACCCAGAGTTTCCTGGCAGCCAGCTCCCACCATGAAAGGCCGTGCTGGCTTTCAGAGCAGCTAGTATCACCAGTTTCAGTTCTTCCTGACAGCTCACTGGGGCTTGGTCAGCTTTTCAGCGTCTGGCCGAGTCATCTGCCTGATGAATACACAAACAGACCTCCCTGTCCAGCCAGGGAAAGGAGAGCTATAACTAAAAAGGTTGGGGTTCCTCCTGGAACTAGAATCCTCTTGAGAGAGGGGACACTGATGACAGCCAGAGCCTGTCCGTCTTCCTCTTTGTGGTCTTCCAGCCTGGTCTCTGCTGACTCTGGGACCACTGCACAGTGGATGGAATGACACCCTCCCCTGGCCTCTGACCTCGATCAGCAAACTCATTGTGCCTGTAGCAGAGCTGAGGCTCTTGTTTTTCAGAAAGGGGATAGGATCTAAAAACAGGGAGCATAATGGAACATATTGCATAAGGCTTTAGAGGGCATTAAATGGTACCAGGTAAGAAGAGCATTCAGCACAGTGCTCACTAATGGCAGCCACTCAGTAAATGTCTGTGGACTGCAAATGCCTCACGGCAGGATTCTGGGAGGGGAACTACTTTGTTGTTTTGCCCATTTGGTATGACATTCTTTTTTCTTTTCTTTTCTTTCTTTCTTTCTTTTTTTTTTTTTTTTTTGTGACAGTCTCATTCTCTTACCCTGGTTGGGGTGCCATGGCATGAGTACAATCCACTAGAGTCTTGAACTCTGGGGTTCAAAGATTCTCTTGCCTCAGCCTCTCAACTAGCTGGGACTACAGGCATGACCCACCATACCCAGCCAAGTTTTTTATGTTTTGTAGAGATGAGGTCTCACTATGTTGTCCAGGCTGGTCTCAATCTCGTGGCTTCAAGTTATCTTCCCACCCTGGCCTCCCAAACTCTAGATTTACAGGTGTGAGCCACCAAGACCAGTCTGACTTTCTTATTTTAAAATTTTTATAAGTTTTTGAGACAGGGTCTTGCTCTGTGGCCTCAAGTGATCCTCCTGCTTTAGCCTTCCAAGTAGCTGATACCACAAGTACATGCCACCATGCCCAGGTACTTAAATTTTTAAAAATTTTTTAGAGATGGGTTTTGCTATGTTGCTCAGGCTAGTCTTGAACTCCTGGCTTAAGTGATTCTCTTGCCTCAGCCTCCCAAGTATCTGAGACTACAGGCACATACCACCCTGCCTGGTTGATTTTTTCTATTTCTTATAAAAAATAAGGTGTCACTATGCTGTCCAGGCTAGTCTTGAACTCCTTGCCTTAAGCAACCTTTCTGCCTCAACCTCCCAAAGGTGTTGGGATTACAGATGTGAATCACTACACCTGGGCACTCTTCCTTTTTTTGTGCCAATTTCCAGGAGTTCACCTATTTCCCAAGCCATCCATTGTATGTTTGCTATAGATCAAGATGAAATAAAAAATTGCCTAAGAAACACCTTTTTGTCCTTCACCTTAGGACTGTGGAAATCCTTGGTCCTCCCTTTGACCTCTGCTCCTTCCTGGCCTCCCTGCCTCGTGGGTGCTTGTTTGTTGTGTTCTGTTTCTTTCCCATAGCGGGTCACACCCAAGGTGAATTCAGGCTTTTCCTTTGTTTTTACAACAGCTAACCAAGTGGTGATCTTAGGGGAGATTGTGGAACGAAGTCACACGGGAGAGTGGCGTAGCTTTCCATCACCTTATTGGGCTTGTTATTTGCTCTTCTATTCCCCTCTTGCCCCTCATTCTGTCCCTCTAGGATTCCCCCGGGAGCCCCATTTCTTCTATTTTTCTGGTTCCCCCTCCCTTGAAACCTTGGTCCCATGGGCCTCTAAGATCTGAGAAGAAGAGGGGGCTCACTTTCCAGCCCATGAATTCATTTTGTCATCTTTGCCAACAAAGACAATTTCTTCCCTAGAAGCAATTCTTACTTTGCTGTTAAAGTCATTTAAGTTGGGCTGGGCACAGTGGCTCATGCCTGTAATCCCAGAACTTGGGAGGGCAAGGTGAGTGGATCGCCTGAGCTCACAGGTTCAAGACCGACCTGAGCCAGAGTGAGACCTCATCTCTAAAAAATAGCTGGGCGTTGTGGCAGGCACCTATAGTCCCAGCTACTTGGGAGGCTGAGGCAAGAGAATCGCTTAAGTCCAAGAGTTTGAGGTTGCTGTGAACTGTGACGCCACTGCCCTCTACCCAGGACAACATAGTGAGACCCTGTCTCAAAATAAATAAATAAATAAATAAATACAATAAAATGAGATTATTTAAAAACATAAAGTCATATAAACTTACTTTACCTCTCCATCCATATTTGGACTATTGGGACTTTATGAAAATGAGAAAAGGATATGCGGAGAATGACTGACCCCATTGTCTGGAACAAAAACTCGAAAACTTTAATAAAAAGGCACACCAGAGGTTACGTATTACATACAATGGAATTCATTCTGACATCACTTTCCTTTTTTCCCTTTCCAATTTCATGTTCTTTCTTATAAAGGAACTATTTTTTTTTTTTTTTTTTGAGACAGAGTCTCAAGCTGTTGCCCTGGGTAAGTGCCATGGCATCATAGCTCACAACCACCTCCAACTCTTGGGCTCAAGCGTTCCTCTTGCCTCAGTTTTTCTATTTTTAGTAGAGATAGGGTCTTGCTTTTGCTGGGCTGGTCTCGAACTCGTGAGCTCAAGCAATCCACCCACCTCAGCACCCCCAGAGTGCTAGGATTGCAGGCGTGAGCCACCACGCCCGGCCTCACAAAGGAACTATTACACATTTCTTAGTTCTGGGTAAAATAAGACTCTGTGTTGAGGTTCAGTTTGGCGTCCTCTTCTTGAATGTCCCAGTTTTAGCTCATTCCCTTTTCCGTACCATCCTCTCCTACTCCCGATGTGTCCGTGGGAGTTACTGTTACCTGCTTGTGTTTGTCCTGTGTGGACTGAGTTCTTAGCCTTCACTTCAGCAAGCAGCAAAGCTGATTCCGAACGCTCAGCATCTGTCTCCGAGTCAGTAAGGAACAGTCAGTAATGCTCCATAAAATGCAAATAATAGAAGATCCAACTCAAGTTGGTTTAAACAATAAAATGATTCATTGTCTCCTGTAACTGAAGAAGTCTGGAGGTTGGAAGGACTTTACTTACGTTCTGTTGCATCAGGGATCTGACCCTGTTCCTTCTTAGTTTACTGAGCTCCGCCCTCCTGTGATTCGGCTCCGCCCTCCAGGGAGGATCCTGGAGCTCACGTCACTTAGAAGGAGGAGTATTATTTCCTCATGGCTTGCTTTTGAGAGTGAGTAAATGTTAAACAACAGTTAGCGGGGTGGCTCCTGTGGCTCAGCGGGTAGGGCGCCAGCCCCATATACCGAGGGTGGCGGGTTCGAACCCAGCCCTGGCCAAACTGCAACAAAAAAATAGCCGGGCGTTGCGAGGAGCACCTGTAGTCCCAGCTACTCGGGAGGCTGAGGCAAGAGAATCGCCTAAGCCCAGGAGTTGGAAGTTGCTGTGAGCTATGACGCCACGGCACTCCACCAAGGGCGATCAAGTGAGAGTCTGTCTCAAAAAATATAAAAAAGAAAAGAAAAAAAAATTTAGGAATGCCAGACAACCTTCATCATTACAGAGATGCAGATTAAAACCACAAAGGGATACCATTTCATATCCACTAGGATAGCTATATTCAAAAAGAATAACAGGCGATGAGGATGTAGAGAAACAGGGACTCTCGGATGTTGCCGGTAGGAATGTAAGATGTTACAGCCACTGGGAAAACAGTTGGGAAGGTTATTAAAAATGTAAACATAAACTGATCCAGCACTTTCACTTCTAGGGATTTATGACTGAGAGGAAGGAAGACATATGCTTGCACAAAGACTTATATGGAAATGTTTACCGGAGTATTATTCCTAATAGCCAAAAAAGTAGAAACAACCCAAATGTCCAGCCACTGATGAACAGATAAACAAAATGTGATCTACTAGTTAATGTAATACTACGGAGCACTAAAAAGGAATGAAGAAGCGATACAAGCTACAGCATTGATGAGCCTTAAAACATGCTCAGTAATGGCACCGCCTGTGGCTCAGTGAGTAGGGTGCCGGCCCCATATACTGAGGGTGGCGGGTTCGAACCCGGCCCCTAGCTAAACTGCAACAAAAAAATAGCTGGGCGTTGTGGCGGACGCCTATAGTCCCAGCTACTTGGGAGGCTGAGGCAAGAGAATCACCTAAGCCCAAGAGCTGGAGGGTGCTGTGAGCTGTGATGCTACAGCACTCTAATGAGGGTGACACAGTGAGACTCTGTCTCAAAAAAAAAAAAAAAAAAAAAAAAATCTCAGTAAAAGCAACCCGTCAAAAAAGACCAAACAATGTATAATTTTAGCAAAATGAAATGTACACAAAAGGCCAATCCAAGGAGGCAGAA
>CAUYRH010017461.1:0-12787 GCA_963574655.1 Perodicticus potto
GGATTAATAAATCGTGGTATATGGATATCATGGAATAAATACTATGCAGCATTAAAAAAATGGAGACTTTACCTCTTTTATGTTTACATGGATGGAGCTAGAAAATATTCTTCTTAGTAAAGTATCTCAGGAATGGAAAAAAATATATCCAATGTACTCAGTACTACTGTGAAACCAATTTAGAATCACTCACACTCGCATATGAAAAAATGAAATACAACGATAGCTTAGGATGAAGGAGGGAAGGGGAGGGAGAGGGAGAGGGAGGTGAGTGGGTGAATAGAGGGAGGGTTAGTAGGGAGACCACACCTATGGAGTATATTGCAAGTACAATTTGGATCTATCCGGTGTAGAGCACAAATGTCTTAATGCTGTAATTGGGTAAATGAGGTGAAGGCTATGTTGATTAGTAGTATGTAAGCACTCCAATTTGCACAAATAATCAACACATTGAATCCCATAATGGCATAAATGTGTTCATGATCTATGTACAAATGACTTAATAAAAAATAAATTAGAAAAAAAGTAAATAAAAATAAAACAATAGGGCAACTCAAAATGTTAGCCCTGATGATTAAATTTTCCTTATTCAGCACACTTCAAAACCGTTGTATGACTTCTTGCTTCCTTATAGTGCATGTAAATTATTTTTTTAAAGAAAAGAATGGCTCTTGACCTTAATCTAGCCAATATAGCCATTACTTATTGCCTATATAAATGGGTATATGTATGATACATATGTTTACAGTATGCTACATACCTGAAATATGCAGGAGAATAATGAAAACTTTTGCTTAATACCTATTCCTTTTGTCCTTAATGTGTCACCACACTATTGTCAAACAAGCATGCCCATTAAACATGAGAGGCTTATGTAAGAAAAGCTAAAAGTGCAGGCGTAAAGAACACCTTGACAGTGATTCTTTACTTCATCCAGGAAACCCATTCATATGAAAACTACTTTTCTTACCTATTTGTCTTAATCTTAGAGATATGGGAAGTGATTTTGAAACTTGTTTTAAATTTATGTATTCAATTGAAGTTAATTTGATGATCACTACCCATAAATTGAGGAACATAAATATGAAATGCTAAGTTTTTGGTGAAATGTATTTAAATAACATAAGATACTAGCATATTCAAATATTTTATTAACAAGTTTAATGAAATCAACAGTTTTAAATTTGAAACAAATTGTATTATTATTTTTTCTTAAATCATAACTTTGTACATTGATTCATTTATGGGGTTCAAGGTACTGCTTCAATATACAATGTGAAATGCTTACATTGAAATTTTAAACAAGTTGTCTCTGTGTAGAATAACATATGTCTTTAATAGTCATAGTATGTGATTTCAGGAAGTCTTTGTGGTAACCTCCCAGAATTGGAGAAAGTGGTTAGGCCGAGCAAGATGGCTGAATAGAAACTTCCAGCTAAATTCCCTTTGTGTGAACAACTATTTCAACTAAAGAACCATGTACCTGTTCACCAAGGCAGTTCAGACGAACCACGTATCTGTTCACCAAGGCAGTTTCACTAGGAGTCTTCAAGAATCACAGCATTACTAGGCTTGGGGAAACCCCAGGACTCGTGCAGATATGGTGATCAGAGACTTAGATTTGAACACTCACTTCTCTTTAAGTCTCCAGAAAGTCTTCTAAGGGAGGACAAGTTTAAAGAAGCCAAGACTGGGAATATTAGATACTTAACATTTCAATGCATAGACATTGAAGAATATGCACAAGCATCAAGGACTTACAGGAAGACTTGACCTCACCAAACAAATGAAATAAGCTACCAGCGACCAACCCTGGAAAGACAGAGATAGGAGACCTTTCCAACAAAACTTCAGAATACCCATCCTGAAGAAGATCTAAGACCTTCAAGTCAACACAGAGAAGGAATTCCGGAGCCAATAAGAAGTTTAACAAAGATGTCAAGCTAGTAAAAAACAAGCAGAAATTCTAGAGCTGAAGAATCAATTGACTCATTCAGAAATGTATCATAGTTGTTCAAAAGCAGAAAAGATCCAGCAGAAGAAAGAATTAGTGACCTTAAAGACAGACTATTCACAAATATTTTCTAGCAAAGGAGAGGAATGAGGAGGAAGAGGGGAAAGGAAGGGAGGAGGGAGTGTGGTGGGAGGAGAGAGGGCATTTGGTGGGATCTCATCTAATGTGCACAATGCAAGGGTATATTTCAAAATAACTAAGAGTAAATTTTAAATGTCTTAGCACAAAAAGTAAGTGAGGTGATGGCTGTGTTATTCAGTTTGATTTAAGCATTCCACATTGCATATCATATCATCACATTGTACCCCATAAATGTATACAGCTATGATTTTAATAAAAATTGAGACTTTATCTCAAAAAAATCAATTAAAAAATAAAATGAGATGCTTGAAATAAGGCAAAAAAGACAGATTGTTCATAAACAGCAGAGAAAAAAAGAAAAAAGATTATAATGAATCACACCTACGATATCAGGAAAAATAGCCTCAACAGAGCAAATTTCACAGTTATTGGTATTGAAGATGAGGTAGAAAGAGAGACTTGGGTTTATTAAAATAGGAAAGGGAACTTTTCAACCCTAGAGCAAGATAACAATATTCAACAATATCAGAATTTGAGAAAGGGAGTGACTCTAATGACTATATTAAAAAAATACTCCAAAATTTCTGACTTAAATACAACAACCACTTAATGGTTGCAACAATATAGCAAGGATCCTCCTGGCAGTTCTTCAGATCTGATCCTGTCATGGCTGTTCTTGGCTTGGCATTTGAGAGAGCTTCACATTCAAGTCTCATATCTTCCTAAGTGCTAGCTCAGGTGATGGGCATGTGAGCTTTTTTTTCTTATTATCATATATGCTCATTTATGCCTGTTCACATGGCAGTTTTCCAAGATTCCAAATGAGTACAGAATTTTAAATATAACTTAACAGTAATATACTGTCCCAATTGCAAAGAAAATAAGAAATTACATAACTAGCATGTGTTATGAAAAAAAAATGAGTACTCAGAGAAATAGAAATCAATATGAAAGCCTTTCCTCATTAAATGTTCAATATCTGAATCACAGCTTCCTGTGATTTTTTTATTTTTACTTGTACAAGAATTATTCTAATTGGCCTTCATCAAATAACATATGTGAAATGAACATTAATGTAATAATCATAATTAAAAATAATAGAAGCCATGCCAAATAACTTGGTTAAGCCTATAACAAAAAAGAAAGAGTTCCCGTCTTTCTTCTCCCTAACAAAATAAGAACCTTATTTCTTCCACTAAATTTCTGAGGGGCTTGAAAGTTTATCTGGACTTAGTAAGTAGAAATGAGAAGGACCTACAAGTCATTCAATGAAAAGTGAGTTATTAGGTATTTTGAATTTGTCAAGTTAAGTGGATCTTGAAGCTAGTGATTCTCTGATTTTCATTTTATTTTGAAGAAATTTATGTATGAAGTTAGCTTTCTACAATAAAGACTACTCCAAGTAATTTTTTAAAAAGATGAGTGAGAATGTTGTCAGTAAGGATTCAGAGATTATTTCCATGATCGGTGTGTTGGTGGGGTAAAGTACACAAAGGGTTTATACAAAGGGTTTGTGATATCGTTTTAGGTAGAATAACAGCATGAACTACTGGGTGGGCAGGCACTCATCATCCCAAATTTAACATAAGATTTTCTAATCTGATCTGTCATTTCTAAAACTTTGGTGAAGACTACTGTACTTTATCAGTTTCATCCTGCAGCCTGTTTAAAAACACATTCATCATACAGAGCGGATCCTATACAAATGTCCATCTCTGTGAACAAATCCACATATGTTATACCATGTTATCTTAATAAAATATTTGTTAAATCTTTCATCAATATTATATATTTTCCTCCATTTTATTCATGAATAAAACTCCTTACTTACTAGACGTTATATCCATAATTACTAAAAGGAATTCTGCTAGTTCATTTTTTCAAAGATCACGTTCAACAATACCTAATTTGTAAAAATATTTTTCTATTTTTTAAATTTTTATTTTTAATTAATATGGGTGCTTAATAGCGGTATAGCCTTATAGGGCACATGTGAAGTTTTGATACAGGCGCACAATGTGAATTAATATCAGGGTAAATGAAATATCCATCATATCAGGTTTTTAACATTTGTTTCTATATTTTTTCAATTCTACTGTTAGTTATTTCCTTTTTTTTTTATTGTTGGGAATTCCTGGAGGGTACAAATGACCAGGTTACACTAATTACATTTATTAGGGAAAGTCCCTCTTATAATTGTGTCCCATCCCCATACTGTTAGTTGTTTTAAAATCTACCATAACATATTATTGATTATAATCACTTTGTTGGGCTATCATATATTGTTCATTTTATCTATTCAACATATATTTTTGCCCATTAACCATCCCCCATACATTCTCCTCCCTTCTGCCCTTCCCAGCCTTAGATAACTATTATTCTCTCTGCTTCAATGAAATCAATTGTTTTTAATATTTACCTCCCTCACATGAGTGATAATATGTGAGCTTATCTTCTGTACTTGGCATATTTCATTTAACATAATGTTCTTCATTTCCATCCATGTTGTTGAAAAAGGTAGCTTTTCATCCTTTTTTTTGGCTATATAATGCTTGTGTGTATATATTTCATAATTTTTAATCCATTCATCCAAATAGGAACTTAATTTGATTCAGTGTCTTGCCTATTGTGAACAGTGCTGCAATAAATATGGGAGTAGAGAGATCTATTCCACATATTTATTCCCTCCGTTAGATATATATACCCGTCACTGGGATTTCTGAGTCTAAAGAGTTCTATTTTTAGTTTTGGAGGGAACCTCCACAGAGTTTTCATAGTGTCTTCAGTGATTTACATCCCCAGTAACAGTGTAGGAGGGTTCCCCTTTCTCCACATTCTCCCCAGCATTTATTATTGTCCGACTTTTACATAGAAGTCATTTTAACTGCAGTAACATGATATCTCATTGAGGTTTTCATTTGCATGTTCCCAATGACCAGTGATGTTAAGCACTTTTTCATATACACTCTGGCCATTTGCATGTGTTTTGTTGAGAGAAAAGATTGAGAGTCTTGACTCATACTTAAGAGCTGAGATACACAAAGGTTTCCACCCTCGTGCTGATATGAGAGGAGGTAAAGAACCCTTCCTTGGATCCCTGTGTCATACACTGCAGTTCCCTCCTAGACTGTGTTCCTTTGGCTCTGGTCTCATTTTCCTGTCCACCCTCCTCTTCTCTCTGCTGTACTTCTGCTGCTGGGTTTGAAAAGGGCACTTTGCCGTTGTCCTTTCTAGTTGGTTCCCTGTTAGATTCTGCAAAAGGGGGAGGGAGAAATGAGAGGACTGGCAGAAAATGAAGAGGAGAGAAGCACTAAATTCCTCTAGACATTCCAGTTTTTGTTAATCTGAATCCAGCCACAAGAGACACTTGGAGTCCTCTTCCAGCTTCACATGGTCCTCTCTTCGGAGGTGGGAGCAGTAGTCTGCCTTGGTTCCCTTTGGTGTCTAAACCCCTACTGGGGTGTGGCCCCCATAGAGAGGTGGGGAAGCCACTGAGTCCCAAGTCAAACTCAGAAGCCCAGACACGCTGAAAGTTTTCTCTCTTCCTCAAGGGCTTAATACCAGCTGACTGCATTGTTTTTAAGCTCTGAGGTTCCCTGTTGCCCTCCAACATCAAAAGCAATAGATGGTTATAATAATTAATCATCCTGGCTCGGCGCCTGTGGCTCACATACACCTGAGCTGGTGGGTTCGAATCCAGCCTGGGCCGCCAAACAACTATGATGGCTGCAACCAAAAAATAGCTGGGCATTGTGGCGGGCACCTGTAGTCCCAGCTACTTGGGAGGCAGAGGCAGGAGACTCGCTTGAGCCCAGGAATTGGAGGTTGCTGTGAGCTGTGATGCCACAGCACTCTACCCAGGGTGACAGCTTGAGGCTCTGTCACAAAAATAAATAAATAAATAAATAAATAATCATCCTCTGGTTAATATACAATATCCCTCCTGTGCACTTTCAGGCCCCTAAGACTAATATTCTTTATATTAAAGTATCCTGGGTATTTGTTTTCATAAGTAAAACCAGATGGAATGAACACGCATGACAATGTGGGCCACCTCACAATTCTTGAAGTCTCCAGAGGGCTGTCAATTCATACATTAACTCTAATGTGCCTAAATACTTAATTCACCACTGTCTACTCAATCATACATTTAATAAAAAAATGAAGAAACTGTATTATGTGTCACTGACAGTGAATCCCCGATGCAATCAGTTTATTTAAATACACCCTGAATATTTTTGGAATACCAGTAAGTACACAAAGGTAATGAAAATTTAATCTAGCTAAAATGCTCTGAAGTTAGCAGTATTATCCAATGCTACAATGCAGAAAACTAAACTCAAAGAAGTTACAGTACTTTGCAAATAAAATAATAAAGGTCAAAATACCAATTTTAAAATTTAAGAACTCAAGTCTAGTACTTTCTCTAATTATTTTAGATGTAAAGAGATAAGCTTCATTTCAACCTATTAGTGCAATAAGGAAATTCACATAAATCAGAATAGAAATAAAAATGAAGTGAATCGTGTGTGTAGATTTAGAACAAATGAAGAAATATGCCTTATATACATAGAATGGGTGAAATATAGGACATTTAGAAATAGAACAAATAAGAGATATGCCTTAGATATATAAAATCAGTGAAATATAAGGCATTTAAGCCAAACAAAACACACAGAAAAATATCATAAACAAAGGTTAAAGTCAATTTACAAATTTCAGTAAACATATCATTCTTAGTGTATTTAAACACAACATAAAAATAAAAGAAAAGATAAAATGAGATAAAAAGCTTTATCTAGAAATGCTTCTACTTATAATAATGGCTTTAACATTATTTTATGAATTATATTTATATTGTGTATATTTTTTTTTTCTTTAAACTCACAGAGAGATAACAAGAATAACTATATTCCAAGGATTGTTTGAATCTTAGCCATGCTTGCTGATTCTTTAAGTCAATTTCCTAAAATTTCTGTGAAATAATTATAATTTTCTTCACTTATTAGACAACCTAGTAGCCAAAGTTCCGACAACATTGGACACTGAAAAAACTAAAACAAAATAATGGAAAAACAAAGTGAATAATGAACTTAGGAAAACAATACTAAAAAGATGTACAAATACAGAAATCTTTTGTTTTTTCAAATACAGAACTCTTATTATATAAACACTTGGCTTTAAAATGGTGTAATCCTCATTACATAATTACATTACAAATGTTATTATGACAAGAATCATCATTGTCATAAAGGAGTTATAAAGTTTTGTACCAATTAAATGTGTGCGTCCTGATAATATTATTACTTCCATCTAGTCTAACATTATAGATTGATGCAAGGCTTTAAATATACTCATACTTTTTCAAATTTAAAAGCAGCAAGACAAGTGAATCAAAGGGAGTCATTCATTAAGTACCAAGTCTCTTACTTTTCTCTCTGTTCTAACACTGCAACAATCCTGTTAACCCCTCACCTTTCTCTACTTTGATATCTGAAATCCTGCTAATTAAATCTTCTCCAGGAATTCATTTTGGAGCCTACTACTTTTCTGAGAGCTTCCTTTACATCCTTGTTCCTCAGGCTATAGATCAGGGGGTTCAGCATGGGAATCACCACAGTGTAGAACACTGTGGCCACTTTGTCAGCATCCCCACTGTCACCAGAGCTGGACCTACAGTAAATGGAGAGGATAGTTCCCTGGAGGACCACAATGGCCGTGAGGTGGGAGGCACAGGTGGAAAATGCTTTGCGCCTTCCCTCTGCAGAGCGCATCCTCAGGATGGTGATGAGGATAAACAAGTAGGAGGTAAGGATGATCATGTTGGTGACAATCTCATTGAAGGCAGCCACGGTGAACAGCAGCACCTCATTCACAGTGACATCCGAGCAAGCAAGACTCAGGAGAGGGGGCAGATCACAGAAGTAGTGGTTGATCACATTTGATGTGTAGGACGGGATCTCCAGAGCTGAGCACAAGTGGATGAGCGAGCACACTGTCCCACAGAGGTAGCAGCAGGAGACCAGCTCCACACAGAGCCTGTGAGACATGGTGACCGTGTACAGCAGAGGGTTACAGATGGCCACAAAGCGGTCATAGGCCATCACGGCCAGCAGGAAGACCTCAGTCACACCAAATGTGCAAAACAAGTAGAATTGCGTCATGCATCCCAGGAAGGAGATGGATTTGTCTTTGTTGAGGATGTCAGCCAACATCTTGGGCACAATGATTGAGGAGTAGCAGAAATCTACAAATGATAAGTGGCTGAGGAAAAAGTACATGGGAGTATGAAGCCGGGAGCTAACTTGGATGAGTGCCGTCATACCCAGGTTGGCCAAAACCGTGACTCCATAGATGAGGAGGAAAATCAGCAGGAGGAAAGCTCGCAGTTCAGGGGCGTCTGACAGTCCAAGGAGAATAAACTCTGTCACAGCGGTGCAGTTTTCCTTGCCCATGTCCACAAGTTATATGAGATTGAAGAAAAAAAGAAAAAAAACACTAGAAGTCATTCTCCTTTATATGTCTTCCAAATAAGCCTCTCTCCTATAAAAAGACAGCAAAATTTGTTTAATAGTTAATTTTATCAACAAAATTAAGACTCTTTGGGAAATACAGGAAAAATTTAAGCTTTGTATAATTGTACCATTCAGATGCCTCAAATTCAGTCTTTAGGTCAAACAATGAATACGGCTCTTCTCTTTAGATTTTTATTAATGAATACGGCTCTTCTCTTTAGATTTTTATTAATGACAGCCTTTCAATGAATCATTAAAGAAGAGGTCAAGTAGGAAGTGAGCATGATTACTTAATTCACCTCTGTAATGTAAAATTCATATCCCTATTTTCCTGGCAGACTCCAAATATGGATATTATAAAATAATTTTAAAGATGTAGTTACTTTTTCTGAATTTTACACTGAAGAAATGAGAGATATGTTTATTTCAGTTCCTTAACCCACAGCTGTTCGCATTTGTTTGATCTATTTTAAACAGACAAAGTAAGTTTTGTACTCCATATTAGTATTACCTTCATAAAAATTGGATAGTGATTTTGTTGATTATACTTACATTAATCATCATGAATGATTAGGAGAATTGGTACTCTTGAGGACATGATCACTTTGGTAAAAGAATTTACTGCTTTTAATCTACTCAGATAATTGATCAAATAATAGGAAATGATTTTTAAATGACTGTTGCTTCATTGCAGCATTACTTATAATATTAAAACTTAGAAATAACATGTCAAACAAGAAAGAATGATTAAAATTATAGTATACATGTGAGGAAAAAGTAAACACCTAGTAAAATGATCATTTTGAATGGTATATAATAACATCAATATGTACTGTGGTAAAAACTGAGGTAGCCAAAGATATCAGGCAGATATTATAGATAAAATATCATATGCACATATTCATGAAGTATACACACACATATAATCTGAGTTGCAGTGTATATTTAATCCTTATAAACACACATGAACATAAATATATTATTCCTCTTATTTATTTAAATAATCTACAAACATGCCTGAATTCTCACAAAACATAAGTATTCTGTGCTAGGGTGGGGAATGAGGGTAGAATTTTTTTTAATAAGGGATCTCTACCTTCCAGGTTTTTGACACAAAGAGAGGGTGAGAAGTCCTTCATTTATTCTCTGCCTTTCCAACTCCTGGTGAACTCGAAAGGCACCACTCAGGTATTCCTAGAGGAAAGAGAAGTGGACACAAATCAACAGCGTATTTGTTTTCATTCTTCAACTGATTTCAAAGATATACAGGATCAGGATGTCGCTAAATCCTAGTTTGGAAACAAGTACTTGTGATAGGATGGCTCTCTCTCTTCAAATGACTGGGAAAAGTGAGTCATTTGTGTTTCCCTGAGTTCAAAGCAATTGATATTTTTCAATATGCTTTTTAGTTTTCACATCTAAAGCTGACACATCAAGATGTGAATTGCCTGCAGAGCAGTGACTCTTTACCAGAAGAGACTTTGATCCCAATATGGTATTTGTCAATGTCTAGAGACATTTGGGGTTGTTATAACAGAAAGTGGGAACAACTTACACTGACTAAGGAATCCACTGAATGTTCCATTCTGCACTTCAGGGTCCTCCCGCACCCTGCCCATTAACCTCAACACACAAGACAAAACATTATCTGGACCAAAAGGTCAATAGCACCGTAGAAGAGAAACCAGTCGTAGAGAGATATTTCACAATGCTTTGCACAAAGCCAAAATGACCCCCCCCACTTTCCTCTGCTTTGTGTTGGTTCACATATCCATGTCCCTCTACAAATAGTCCTGTAGGACTGTCACCACTGCCTATATCACCAAGGTGACAGTGTAGAGAATATAATGTAGTCTCAACCACCTTTCATGAGTGGAGTTAGGGTCAGAGAGGGGAATAAGGAGGGAAAATGAAAAACAAGTCTTCATCACAGTTGGTGCATAGTGTTTCCCATCATGCTAATATTCCTTATCTGGTTCGGCAGATTGCTCCCATCTACCACTAGGTTGCCTCTTAATAGACAAATAGGAAAATATCTTCATTAAAGAGTTCTCAAAGCATGGCATTTCTCAATGTCCAATTAAGAAGAGGATAAAAATATTATTTTTAACAAAATTATATAATACTACTGCCTTCCTTTAAAATTCCCACTTTTCCTACATACAGCATAAATTGCCACATGACAAAAAAAAAAAAATGCAGCTTCCAGCTTGCAGAAAATATTATTCATTTTGATTCCTCAAAATACAAATTGAAGTCCAACCAACCAAACTATTGAACTGATATTGTGCCCCCTGTTTCTAAGTATACTGGGATGGAAAACATTAGGGGCTCATATTTGTGTGTGTCACACTCTGGGGCCCATGTTCCATATGCTTCCCCCAAAGAATCATTGATCTCTGTGGAATACCAGTAAGAGAGTCAAAACACTACTCTGTCTTGGGACTCTGACTAATAGTGACCACTATGGAATAAAGTCAGGGAAGAAAACAATGAATCTTATCACATGTTATTAGCATCTAACACGGTTACATTCAGAGTCCATGATCAATTGCTAAACATCCAAACTTTGTCTCTGGGAACCATTCCCCACACTGCCATTATGAAATATATAAATAGGCCTCAGACACTTTGCCTTATACTCAAAAGCTCCTTCATAAAGGATGTTGGGTTTCAAGCCACACCAGAGGTATACAAAGTACCAGACAGGGGTGGGAACAATGAATCTCTTACACTGGGAAATGATAATAATTGCTCACATATACTGAGTATTAGCTATGCTCTAGTACAAGTCTAACTACATCTAATAAAATATTTTTTCTGTATAAAAATAAGAGAAGTAAGGATTGCTATCCCTTTTACAAAAAAAGGTGACTGAGGTACAGCAGACCTAATCTGCCCAGAGTCACACACAGAGAGGGATAGCAGAGAGAGGCTTTATGTTGCTGTCTGGTTTGTTATGTCCAAATGACTGTGAGGAAGAACATATCTCCAGAGAGGGTTCGGGATGGCACACTCCCTATTAAACACGACCTCATTAAATGGGAATGTCTCCAGGATCCCCCGGTATGTTCCTTTACTGTCTGAATACCTGAACTATTTATTAGTGTTCAAAGCATCATCTAGGTGCCTCTACAGAAGCCAGATATTTTGAAAATGCTATGAATGTCATGAGATACTGGTGAGCAATTTCCAAATACTCAACAATCTATGTGTGTTTTCCTAAAAATGACCTGAAAATTCCCTACATTTAAGGAGGCTTTCTGGTCCTCCTTTTCCACCTAGAATTCTCATATTCATCTTTCCCTCACTCTTCACAGCAAGGGATTTCTCTAATACATTGACATCTAACTACTTGAATTACTCTGAGCAGAAAAATAAAATCAGTTTTCTGTAATCTGAAACAATAGGGCATACTATACATATATGTATGCTACATATACTGAAATATGCAGGAGAATGTTGAAAACTTTTGTTTAATACCTATTCCTTTTGTCCTTAATGAGTCACCACACTATTGTCACAACAGGTTTGCCCATTAAAAGTGAGAGGCTTATGAAAGAAAAGCTAAAAGAGCAGGTATAAAGAATGCCTTGACAGTGATGCCTTACATCATCCAGGAAACCCATTCATATGAAAACTACTCTGCTTAACTATTTGTCTTAGAATTAGAGATATGGGAAGTCATTTTGAAACTTATTTTAAATTTACGTATTTGATTACAGTTAATTTGATGATCACTACTCACAACTTGAGGAACTTAAATATGCAGTGCTAAGTTCTTGGTGAAATGTATTTAAATCACATAAGATAATAGCATATTAAAATATTTTATTAACAAGTTTTAATGAAATCAACAATTTTAAATTTGAAACAAATTTTGTTTTTTTTAAATAATTTTTTATTAAATCATAACTTTGTACATTGAGGCATTTATGGGGTTCAGGGTACTGCTTTAATATACAGTGTGAAATGCTTACATTGAAATTTTAAACAAGTTGTCTCTGTGTAGAATAACATATTTCTTTAATAGTTATAGCACGTGATTTCAGGAAGTCTTTGTGGAAACCTCCCCAGAATTGGAGGAAGTGGTTAGGCTGAGCAAGATGGCTGAAAAGAAACTTCCAGCTAACTTTCCTTTGTGTGGACAACTATTTCAACTATCTACACAACAAAG
>CAUYRH010017462.1:0-10154 GCA_963574655.1 Perodicticus potto
TGAGTGGCAAGGAGGAGCCAGACTGGTGTACAAGAAGAGCCTCTCAAGAAGAGGGAATGGCCAATAATGCAAAGGCTAGGTCAAGAGTGAATTTACAACCTGGTTTCTTGTACCCTCAATGAATCTCCAACCAAAAAAAAAAAAAAAAAAGAAGAGTGAATTTACATGGCTCGACACTTGTAGCACAGTGGTTATAGCCTCAGACACATACACCAAGGCTGGCGGGTTCGAACCCAACCTGGGCCAGCTAAACGACAATGGCAACTGCAACAAAAAAATAGTCGGGCATTGTGGTGGGCGCCCTAACCCTAACCCTAACTCCCAGCTACTTGGGAGGCTGAGGCAAGAGAATCGCTTAAGCCCAAGAGTTTGAGGTTGCTGTGAGCTATGATGCCACAGCATTCTACCAAGGGCAACGAAGTGAGACTCCAAAAAAAAAAAAGAGTGAATTTACAGGGTTTAAAAAATGATCTTTTCCTTTTCCTGTAAGGACCACAGTCATACTGGTTAGGATCCACTTTACTGACCTCATTTTAACTTAATTGCCTCTTCAGAGGATCTGTCTCTAAATACAGTCATATTTCTCAGGTTCTGGAAGTTATATGAATTTTAGGGAGACAGAATTCAACCCATAGCAGTCGTAAGCCAACTGGTGTTTCTACACATCTCTAAAAATGAATTGAGTGGCATTGAACTTCAGGTACTAAATTTTACAGCTTTCAAAGCTTATGCCCTACGTAGTATCTCTCTTAAAGCGTTTTATGTATGCACGATGGCATTTAACAGACCAGACAGGGCCATCGTCTCAACCAGGTCACAGGAGCGAATTCTATTTGGCTTTGCTTTTTGCTTGATAGCTGGCACTTAAAGTAAAAAGTATTCTTTACACAAATTCTTTCCACTAATACTGGCTCTTTGCTCTTGAGGGCTACTTTATCTCCTTGGACATGGTTTATAGAGGAAGACCTATCAGCAAGCATCCCAGTGTCTTCATGCATTAGTGCACCTAAGATCCATCTGGTGGTGATGGAAGATCTTAAATAATGGCTTATTTATTTATTTATTTAAGACACAGTGACCCTCTATCACCTGGGCTCGAGCACACAGACCTCATCATAGCTCACCGCAATCCCAAACTCTTGGGCTCAAGCAATCCTCTTGCCTAGATTGCCTAGAGTGCTAGGATTACAGGTGTGAGCCCTGTTTATTGATTCTTATTGTCATAAATAACATAAGATGAAATCTACCCTCTCAACAAATGTTCAAGTGTACAGTACTGTATTGTTAACTATATGCACATTCTTATACAGCAGATCTCTAGAACTTAAAACAAATTTTGAATTGACACATAATAGTTGCAAATATTTATGGAGTACAAGGTGATGTTTTGATATACGTATACATTGTAGAAAGATTAAATGAAGTTCATTACCATATCCATCGCCCCTCCTACTTGTCTTCCTGTGTGGTGAGAATGTTTAAAACTACTATTTTTTTTTTTTTTTTCTTAGCAATTTTTGTTTGTTTGTTTGTTTTGAGACAGCGTCTCCCCCTTGCTCTGGCTAGAATGCTGTGGCATCAGCCTAGCTCAAAGCAACCTCAAACATTTGGTTTCAAGTGATTGTCCAGCCTCAGCCTCCCAAACGTGCCCGCCCCAATGCCTGGTTAATTTTTCTATTTTTGGTAGAGACGGGGTCTCACTTTGCTCAGGCTGGTCTCAAACTCCTGAGCTCAAGAGATCCTCCCATGTCAGCCTCCCAGAGTGCTCGGAGAGATCTTATTCTTCAATTTAGCTGAGACTTGGCATCTTGTGAGCACCATCTCCCTTTTCCCCAGCCTCCTTCACCCCCCACGCCCTGAGAACTACAATTCTATTCTTTGTGAGTTTGATTGTTTCAGATTCTCCGTATGCGTGAGATCAGGCAGCATTTGTCTTTCTGTGCTTGGCTTATTTCACTTAGCACAATGTCCTCCAGGGTCATCTATGTTGTCACAATTGATGGAATCTCCTTAATTTTAGAGGCTGTATGGTATTCCATTGTGTATACAAGGGCTGTCTGGAAAGTATCCAGCTGTATAATATGAAGAATAGAGACACACATGGCTGGGTACTTTCGGGACAGGTCTCATAAATACTCTATTTTCTTTCTTTATTCATCTATTGATTGATGCTTAATGCTTCCTTGTCTTGGCTGTTTGAATAATGCCGTGATGATCATAAGAGTGCAGAGATCGCTTCAACACATTGGTTTAAAATCTTTTGGATAGGCTCGGCGCCTGTGGCTCAGTGGGCTAAGGCGCCAGCCATGTACACCTAAGCTGGCGGGTTCGAATCCAGCCTGGGCCCGCCAAACAACAATGACGGCTGCAATAAAAAAAAAAAAATGGCTGGGCGTTGTGGCGGGCACCTGTAGTCCTAGCTACTTGGGAGGTGGAGGCAAGAGACTCGCTTGAGCCCAGGAATTGGAGGTCGCTATGAGCTGTGATGCCACAGCACTCTATCCAGGGTGACAGCTTGAGGCTCTGTCTCAAAAAAAAAAAAAAAATCTTTTGGATATATACCCCAAAGTAGCATTGCTGCATTGTATGGGTGTTTTGGGCACCCTCTGTATTGTCTTTCAAAATGGCTGTACTAAATTTACATTCCTACCATCAGTGTACCAAGGTTCCCTTTTGGCTGTATCCTTGCCAACTCTTGTTATTATTTGTCTTTTTGGTAACGGTTTGGCACTAATATTTTAGACAATCAGTTTTTGACAAAAATTAAATATAGTTCGATAGAGTGGCTTGTACTGGCCTATAATCCCAGATATTTGGGAGGCTGAGGCAGGAGGATCGCTTGAGAATGGGAGTTCAAGAACAGCGTGGGCAACAGCGAGATACCAAAGTCTAAAGATAAACAAATACACACATAAAAATTAAAAAAATTAATAAAATTGTCCTGGTGTGGTGGCACATGCCTGCAGTCCCAGCTGCTCAGGAGGCTGAGGCAGGATTGCTTGAGTTGGGAGCTTGAGGTTACTGTGAGCTATGATGACACCACTGTACTCCAGTCTGGGCAATAAAACCGGACCTTGTCTTCAAAATAAAAACAATTAAAAAGTTAAATATAAAAACCAGGGACTAGGGCGGCGCCCATGCTCAGTGGTTAGGGCGCCAGCCACATACACCAGAGCTGGTGGGTTGGAGCCCAGCCTGGGCCTGCCAAACAACAATGACAACTACAACCAAAAAATAGCTGGGCATTGTGGTGGGTAGCTGGTGCCTCCCAGCTACTTGGGAGGCTGAGGTGAGAGAATCATTTAAGCCCAAGAGTTTGAGGTTGCTGTGAGCTGCAATGCCACGGCACTCTACCGAGGGCGACATAGTGAGACTCTGTCCAAAAAAACGCTAAAAACCAGGGACTAAATGTTGAACAAGATTATTGCTGGTGAATTATCCCCACCGAGAAGTTGTATTAGATCAGATCCATATGGACCAGAGGTCTCTGGCAATATGCAAAGGGCAGAAATGTGCTAGATTTGGAGACACTGAGTATGACAATTAATTTATTACATCCATTAAACCAGGCAGATCTGAAGCATAATATATTTTGAAAGAGAGCCCTGAGAATCTTTGTGTACACATTTTGTCTTATTGTAATGAAGCAACTGGTACGTTTTAACATTTAAAACCTAACATCTTTTTCCCTTTCCACTGAAACAAAAGGGAAAACAACGACATTTTTGCAACAGAAATATTTTTAAACATTCACAAAAGAAGAGAGGAGAGTGCAATGAACCCCCCTGGACCATCGCCCAGCTAAGACAGCGATCAGCATTTTCAATTTACTTGCTCTGTGCTCCCCTCGTCTATGTTTTCTTGGCTGGAATATTTTAAAGCAAATCATAGACATGTCTTAGAAAGAAAATTTACAAATGAAAAAGAACAAAAATGACAATACAGGCTATCGGTTCCACATAAGATCCTTCACATTCTGCTGGGCTCTCACTAGCATGAGGAGAGGATGTCATTTCTGAGGCTACACACAGTTTAAACTGCAAGGTCATTTGTTAAACACCACCCAAGGAGAAGCTGTGTTGTCAAGATGCCCACTGAAGCCTCCCAGACATCGCAAACCCACCCTTTTCTGATCTTCTCTAATCGCACTTCTTTTGCTTTCTTTTTACTTTTTTACAACACATGCTTGCTGTCCATATCCACACGGGGACAGATGTGGACAAGGAGGGGGGCTGGGGTTCTGGCTGCTTCCACATAGATGCCTGGCAGCCTTTGGGTGGCTGCCAGGCCAGGGGAGTGGAAAATTGTTTTTCTCCCCCACAGAACACAGTGATGCGTGCATTCTGTCAAGTTTCTGTTGAGAAAGACAGGGATACAAAGAGACTTGGGACAGAAAATATTTCCTCCCTCCCTAATAAGTCGTGCATCAGGATATCAAGGATTGAAAGAAGAGCTCAGGAGGGCCAGGTGACCATACATAAGAGAAAAGAACAAACTCCGCTGGCTGCCAGGTCTCAGACGAAGTTACAAAGGATAACAGGAAAAGGAAGGCTGACCTCTGTCAATGTTATATTCGTCTTCCTCTCTCTCTTTCCCCTCCTCTTCATTTTCTTCTTCTTTTTTAAAAAAGTATTTTTAATTGTTATGGGTACATAATAGTTGTGCCATAATTATGGGATACATGTGATGTTTTGATACCGGCTTATAATGTGTAATGATCAGCTCAGGGTAACTGGGGTTTCCATCACCTCAAGCACTTCTCATATATCTATATATCTACATATCTACATATCTATATCTATATATCTCTATATATCTCTATATATATTTGTTGTTAGGAACACTCCAACTCCATTCTTTCAGTTATTTAAAAACATACAGTTGGGCGGTGCCTGTGGCTCAAAGGAGTAGGGCGCCGGGCCCATATGCTGGAAGTGGTGGGTTCAAGCCCAGCCCCAGCCAAAAACTGCAAAAAAAAAAAAAAAAAAAAAAGAAACATACAATTAATTATTGTTAACTGCAGTCACCCTATTGTGCTGCCGAATACCAGGTCTTATTCCTTCTATCTAACTGTATTTTTGCCTTTGTTAAGCATCCCCACTTTATCTCCTGCTCCCTGCTCCCTGCCACCCTGCTCAGCCTCCAGTAACCATCATTCTATTCTTTATGTCCATGAGTTTAATTTACAAAAATTTTAGCTCCCATGTGTGAGTGATAACATATGAAATCTGTCTTTCTGTGCTTGACTTATTTCACACAATGTCCTCCAGTTCCATCCACGTTGATGCAAATGACAAGATTTCATTCTTCTTTAGGGCAGAGTAACATTCTATCGTGTGTATGTACCACGTTTTCTTTATCCATTTGTCCGCTGATGGAATTTAGGTTGATTTCCTGTTTGGGCTATTGTGAATACTGCTGCAATAAACATGGGAGAGCAGATAACTCTTGATGCACTGATTTCCCTTCTTTGGATATGTACTCAGCAGTGGGATTGCTGGATCATATGGTAGTTCTTCTTTTAGTGTTTTGGGCAGTCTTCATAGTGGCTGTACTGATTTACATTTCCACTAACAGTATGTAAGGGTTCTCCTTTTTTTTTTTTCTTGAGACGGAGTTTCACTTTGTCACCCTGTGTAGAGTGCCCTGGCAACATCTAGCACCTCAAATGCTTGGGTTCAAGTAATTCTCTTGCCTCAGCCTCCAAGTAGCTGGGACTACAGGCGCCCGTCACAATGCCTGGCTATTTTTTTTTTTTTAGAGACAGGGTCTCGCTCTTGTTCATGCTGGTCTTGAACTTGTGAGCTCAAGCAATCCACCCGCCTCAGTCTCCCAGAATGCTGGGGATTACAGGCATGAGCCACTGTGCCTGGCTCAGGTTCTCCTTTCTCTACAACTTTGCCTGCATTCATTATTGTCTGTCTTTTGGATAAATGCCATTTTAATTGGGGTAGAGTATTTTTTTTTAAAAGACAGAGTCTCACTGTGTTGCTCTTGGTAGAGTGCCATGGCATCATAGCTTGTAGCAACCTCAAACTCTTGGCCTCAAGTGATTCCTTTGCCTCAGCCTCCTAAGTAGCTGGGACACAGCCATAATGCCTGGCTATTTTTAGGAACAGGGTCTCACTCTTGCTCAGGCTGGTCTCGAACTCCTGAGCTCAAGCAATCCACCTGCCTCGACTTCCCAGAGTGCTAGGATTACAGGTGTGAGCCACCACCCCTGGCCAAGTAGGGTAAAGTTTTGATTGGCATTTCTCTGATAATGAGTGATATCAAGCATTTTTTTCTTTCATTTATTTATTTATTTATTTTTAAATTTTTATTAAATCATAATTGTGTACATTAGTGCAATCATGGGGCACAATGTGCTGACTTCATATACAATCTGAAATATTTTCATCAAACTGTTTAACATAGCCTTCAAGGCATTTTCTTAATCACTATATGTAGACATTGGTATTCTGCATTTAATAAGTTTCACCTGTACCCTTCTAAGATGCACCCACCAATCGCCTTCCCTCCACCCAGCCTCCCCCCTCCCCTCCCCTCTCTTGCCCTTTTCCCCATATTCTTGTGCTATAATTGGGTTTTAGTAAATTGTGGTACATGTATACCATGGAATATTATGCAGCCTTAAAGAAAGATGGAGACTTTACCTTTTTCATGTTTACATGGATGGAGCTGGAACATATTCTTCTTAGCAAAGTATCTCCAGAATGGAAGAAAAAGTATCCAATGTACTCATCCCTACTATGAAGCTAATTTATAGCTTTCATATGAACGCTATAACCCAATTACAGCACAATTATGGGGAAAGGAGCCCGGGAGGGGAGAGGAGGAGGGAGTTTGGGTAGAGGGAGGGTAATTGGTGGGGCCACACCCATGGTGCATTTTAGAAGGGTGCAGGTGATACTTACTAAACGAAAAATACAAATGTCTTCATTCAATAACTAAGAAAATGCCATGAAGGCTATGTTAAATAGTTTGATGAAAATGTTTCAGATTGTATATGAAACCAGCACATTGTACCCCTTGATTGCACTAATGTAGACAGCTATCATTCAATAAAAAAAGAAAGAAAGAAAGAAAGCTGATGGTTCGATTCTGACCCGAGAGAGGAGGTTGAGGAAAGAAAGTCAACCCTGCTGAGGTTAGATGCAACCCCAAGTATACAAACAAAAGATACAAAATCAATTGCCAGGCGGATGGGAGTCCTCTCCTCCATGAGAACACCTCGCAGTATACTACATACAAATAAACCAGCAGAGTTCAAATATCCTCCCATTTTATCCCACAGTAGAAACCCTCTAAAAAATGGACCTCCTTCCCCTACTAAGGTTCCATGGCACTTTCCTGCCAGGCATAAAACTGTATACAATTGTATATATTCTTTACCTGCAATTTTGAACTCCCTGCACTCCCCTCCACTCTCACCCCAAGGTCTGGAAGCCTGTCACCCATGGAATCTAGATTCTTGGGCATTTTCTTCAGGGGTGTGTACAAGGAATGGGCTGCTGCTGATCTGTGCTGATTCTCTGGCATGGGAGCAAGGAGAAGACCATCAACTGAGAGGGAACCATAAAGGAGAGGCAGTGCACTGAGGCACAGAGCAGCAGCTGCAGCAGAAGAAACAATAGGGCTCACACCCCTGGGGGATATTTTGAAAGGACACTCCCAGTCTCCCTGGGCAACCAGAGGAAGCTGGGCATCTTCTCTGGTGGCAGCCACTGGTGGAACAGATTTGGGACAGAAATGCAGGCCCCAGGAGTAAAGGGTATGCCTGTGGTGGTACTGGCCTGGGCAAAGCACAGGAACTATAATATGCCCGCACAGAGACAGCAGACTCCCAGGGAGGGGATGACCTAGAGGACTGCCTTACTGAGCCTCAGACGCACCCGGCCCTCTTGAAATCATAACTGGGAGAAAGGCAGGCAGGCAGAGGCTGGAACTGACAGCTTAGGGAGAGCCTTGATGGCGTCTTCCCCAACACAAACTGCAGCCAAGACCAGGCAGCGCAACAGACAGGGCTCAGTTGCAGTTTTTGTGACTCAAACAGCGTCTGATCCACAGTGGAATATAGCTAGGACAGAAACAAGTTCTGTGAAGTTCTCTTTTGTCAGCAACATCAATCAGGGGTAGAGCTGGAACTGAGTGAACCACCCCAATACCTGAGGTTGTGAGGCCTCACATCCCCCTGACAGATAGTGGCAGAGAGTGGCTGCCTGCTGAGGAGACATAGATCTCCCTGTGACTCAGGCAGGTGCAAACCCCTGGAGCATCTGGTCATGGGAGGGAACTGGGTCATAGCCCTGAGGGGTAACCAGTGACTGGGTGAAGATGCAAGGTGAGGAAGGAGGCATCAACCTTCCCAGACTAATTTGCTGGGTGGGTCCTTCTGACCTCACGCAGCACTGGAGTGAGCCATACATGAGCTGCCAGCAGACCCTGGCTATGTAGATGATGGAGACATTTTGACCTCTCCCACCTGAGACTGATGATGTGTGGGACAATAGATTTGGACCTCTTGAACTGGGCCAATCACCGGAGGACTATCCAAACTGGTACCCTGGCTATGTGGTTGTGGGAAGGTTTGATTTTCCTTTTCCAATTGTTGCCTGAGGTGGGCAGGGTGCCTTAATTGCTGGTATTTCTCCACAGCTAAGACTTCAACCCAGAGTAATGGTTTCACTAGGATAGGATGAAGACCAACTGAAAACAAGATGGACCACTTAGGCTCACCACACCAAGAAAGTCCCCAGTTTCTCACCAAAGATTATGACACATTGAGACAAAAATTTGCAGCCCTCAAAGATATGAGAAACACAGTAGAATTCCTCAGTAACAGAACAGGGAAAACAGAAGAAAGGATTCCTGACATTGATGACAAAGCTATCAAATGCTTCCAAACTCTCAAGGAGGAAGAGAAATGGAGAGCAAAAATGGATCATTCTCTCAGAGAGCTCTGCGATAATTCAAAGAATACCAATATTCACCTTATAGGAATCCCTGAAGGTGATGAAGTGGCTTCACAAAGCACAGAGGCTCCTATACACGAGATTATGAAAGAGAACTTGACAGACATGCCAAGAGATTCTGAAATTCAGATAGCAGACAGTTTCAGAACTCCAGCACAACTCAACCTGAAAAAGACATTCCCCAGGCACATCATAATTAACTTCACTAAAGTTAATATGAAGGAGAAAATTCTGAAAGCATCCAGACATTAAAAAAAAAAAAAAAAAAAAAAAAACATAACCTAAAATGGTAAGAAAATTATAATGGCTGGAGATCTCTCTACTGAAACCTCTCAAGCTAGAATAGGGTGGTCTTTGGCTTTTAATCTCCTTAAACAAAATAACTTTCAAACCAGGATCCTCCATCCAGCCAAACTGAGTTTCATTCATGATGGAGAAATTAAATACTTTAATGATACCCACATGTTGAAGAAATTTGCCATAACTAAAACAGCTCTACAGGATATTCTCAGAACTATCCTCCATAATGACCAGTGCAATCCTCCACCACAAAAGTAAACTCACTCAAAAACTTCTGATCAAATTCCATCTTCCACAGTGGTGAAGGTATTAAAAATGTCCACTGGACTTGCAAAAACCTCGATACCCAAAATTCTACCAGGCATATCAATATTCTGAATTAATAAGAATGGCTTAAATTGTCCTCTAAGGAGGCACAGGATGGCTGACTGGATACAAAAACTCGGGTCAGATATCTGCTTCATACAAGAATCTCATCTTACCTTAAAAGATAAATATAGACTCAGGGTGAAGGGATGATCATCCATATTCCTGGAAATGGAAAGCAGGTGTTCCAATTTTATTTGCAGATACAATAGGCTGTAAACCAACAAAAGTAAGGAAGGAAGGATAAGGATGGACCCTTCACAGTTGTCAAGGGTAATACTCAATATGATGAGATATCAATTATAAATAATTATGAAACCAACCAGAATGCTCCTCAATTTATAAGAGAAACTCTAACAGACATCAGCAACTGGTTTTCCTCCAGCTCCATAGTAGTCAGAGATCTTAACACTCCTTTAGCAGTGTTGGATAGATCCTTCAATAAGAAGCTAAGCAAACAAATTTTAGAATTAAACTTAACCATTCAGCATTTGTATTTAACAGACATCTACA
>CAUYRH010017463.1:0-17119 GCA_963574655.1 Perodicticus potto
GTAGAATTATAATTGACTTTAGAACATTGATCTCATAGTCTACAATTTGACTGAATCTGTCTATTAGCACTAATAGATTTTCTGTGAGTCTTAAAATTTTCATGTATATGTCATTTATAAATAAATATATATTTTTCCAAATTAGATAACTTTTATATGATATTTTACCTAGTTACTCTGGCTAGAAGTTTCACACAATGTTAAAGAGAAGTGAGAATAACTGACATCCTGGTCTTGTTCCTGATCTAGGAAGGAAAGCTTTCAGTATTTTACCGTTATATTTGCTGTTATCAATGGGTTGATAATAAATGCTATTTATCAGCTTGAGGAATTCTCCTTTTATTTCTAGTTAGTTTTTATTGTGAAAAGATGTTGGCTTTTAGAAACTACTTTTCTTTATAGATTGAAGTAATTGTATGTTTTCTTCCTTTATTCTATAAAAGTAGTATATCTCATAGGTTGGCTTCTATAAGTTGAATTGCTCTTCTATTCCTGGAATAAATATAACATGATCATGATGTAGAGTATCCTTAAAACACAGTTCTGGGTTAATTTTGGTAGAATTTTTTGAGTATTTTTGCCTCTATATCCATGATGAGACTGGCCTATAGTTTTATCTTCTTGTGACATATTTGGTTTTGGTATAAGGGCAATATTTGACTTATAGAATGAATTAAGAAATATGCCTCCTTTTCAAATTTTTGAAAAGCTTAAGAAGAACTTTTATTAATTCTTCATTTGTTCCAGAATTCACTATTAAAATCACCTGATCGTGGCTTCTGTTGTTGGAAGGTTTTTGATTGCTGATGCAATCTCTTCATATTTATAAGTCTATTCAGATTTTAGATTTTTTCTTCTGCATTAATAGTTTATGTGTTTCCAGGAATCTGTCAATTTATATACTTACCTAATTGTTGATATGTAGTAGTCTAAAACATTTCATTTTAATCATTTTTATTTCTGTAAAGTCAGATTTAATAGATTAATATCCCATCTTTCAAAACTAATTCTAGTTACCTGAATATTTTTCTTAGTCAGTCTAATTTTGTTCTTCTTTTCAAAGAGATAGTTTTTAGTTTGTTGGTTCTCTTCTTTTTTTTAAATGTACCCTCTATTTTGTTTATCTCCATTTTAATCTTTAACATTTCCTTTTTTTCTGCTAGCTTGGGTTTGTTTTACTCATCTTATTCTACTTCTTTACGTTGTAAAATTATGTCATCTGAGATTTTTTTTTTAATCTAATTTATATGTATAAATTTCATTCTGAGCACTGCTTTCTTATCATCAAACAGGATTTACCATGTTGTATTTTCACTTTCTGTCAACTCCAATTATTTTCTAATTTACCTTGTGATTTCTTCTTCAACGTTTGGTCGGTTCAAAGTGTATCATCTAATTTGCACATATTTGTGAATTTTGTTTTCCTTCTGTTATTGAATCCTAGTTCTAATCATTGTTGACAGAGAAGACATTTGGTATAATTTTAATTATATAAAATGTGTTCAGTCAAGTTTTTCTGGTCTAATATATGCTTGGTCTGTCTTGAAGAATTGTCCATGTACCCTTGAGAAGAATATATAACCTGCTAGTTTTGAGTGGAATTTTCTGTGTGTATCTGCTATTTGATTTACAGTGTAGCTCGTGTTCTCTCTTTCTTTGTCTATTAATCTTCTGGCTAGTTGTTTCCCTGCTATTGAAAATGGTGTAGTGAAATCTGGGGATAATCACCTGTTTCTCACTTCATTTTTGTCAACTTTTGTTTCATATATTTTGAGCTCTCTTTTCAAGGGCATATATGTTTGTAATTGGTATATCTTCTTAAAAAATGGATGATTTTGTAAATATATTGTACATTTGTATGTTTTGTAATATTTTCTGCTTTAAAGTCTATTTTGTCTGATTTTCTTCTTGGGTCTTTTCCTGGTTTTGGTATCAGGTTGATATTTGCTTCATAGAATGTGTTGGGAAGTATTCCTTCTTTTTCTATGTTTTGGAAAAGGTTGTAATATAGGTACTAGTTCCTTTTTAAAGGTTTAGTAGAATTCTGATGTGAAACCATTTGGTTCTGGGCTTTTCTTTATGGGGAGATTTCTTATAGTTGATGCTATTTCAGATCTTATTATAGGCTTGTTCAACATTTCCACTTCTTTCTAGCTAAGTCTAGGAGGGTGGCATGTTTCCAAGTATTGATCTATTTCCTTCAAATTTTCATATTTCTGAGAATAGAGTTTTATGTAATATTCATTAAGGATTTTTGAATTTCTGGGGAATCTGTTGTTATTTGGCCTTTATCATTTCTGATTGATGAAATTAGGGATTATTTTTTTACTTCTACTTCTGGTTTGATTAACCAAAGGTTTATCTTTTTGATTAACCTTTTCAAAAAAACAGCTTTTTGATTGGTTGATCTGTTATATGATTCTTTTGTTTGCAATTTCATTTATTTCTTCTCTAATTTTAGTTATTTCTTTTCTTCTGCTGAGTTTAGGGTTGGAATGCTCTTCCTTTTCCAGGTGCTTGAGATGTCCCATTAAGTTGTTGACTTCCCCTCTTTCCATTATTTTCAGGAAGGCTTGTAACAGTACTAATTTCCCTCTTAGGACTGCCTTTGCAGTATCCCAGCAGTTCTGATAGTTTGTGTCTTCATTATAGTTTTTTTCCAAAAATTTGCCAATTTGCTTCTTAATCTCATCTATGACCCAACTGTCATTCAGCATGAAGTTATTTTATTTCCATGTTTTTGTATGTGTTTGCAGATTCCTGCTGTTACTGAGTTCAAATTTTATTCCATGATGATCTGAGAAAATATAAGAAATGATTTCTATTCTTTTAAATTTGCGGAGGTTAGACTTCTGACCTAAGATATGATCAATTTTAGATAATGATTTATGGCCTGATGAGAAGAATGTGTATTCAGTTTTGTTAGGGTGAAATGTTCTGTAGATGTCTGTTAAATGCAAATGTTGGATGGCTAAGTTTAAATCTAAAATTTCTTTGCTTACCTTCTTTTTGGAGGATCTGTCCAACACTGCCAAAGGAGTGTTAAATTCTCCTACAATTATGTTGCTGGAGGAAATCAAGTTGCTCATGTCTGTTAGAGTCTGTCTTATAAATTGAGGCACATTCTGGTTGGGTGCATAAATGTTAATAATTGAAATCTCCTCATGTTGAGTGTTGCCCTTAACAAATATGAAGTGACCATCATCATGTCTCCTTACTTTTGTTGGTTTAAAGCCAATTGTATCTGTGAAGAAAATTGCAACACCTTCTTTTTTCTGATTTCTATTTACCTGAATTACAGATGACCATCCCTTCTTCCTGAGTCCATGTTTCAGGTATATTTTTTAATATATATTCTCTTCATTTTCATAGATAGTCAGAATGGAATAGTGGATCAAATGGTAGTTCTATCTTTATTTCTTTAAGAAATCTTCATATTGATTTTTTTTAAAATTGTATTAATTTACATTCCCCACCAACAGTTGTTTAAGGGTTCCCTTTCCTCTACTTCCTCTTCAACATCTGTATTTTTTATCTTTTTAGTAATACCCATTTGACTGGTTTAATATCTCATTGTGACTTTAATTGGCATTTTCTTTTTTTTTTTAATTCTTTTTTAAATTAAATCATAGCTGTGCACATTAATGCAATCATGGGGTACAATGTGCTGGTTTTATATACAATTTGAAATATTTTTATCAAACATGTTAATGTAGCCTTCATGACATTTTCTTAGTTATTATGTTAAGACATTTATATTCTACATTTAGTAAATTTCACATGTACCCTTGTAAGATGCACCGTAGGTATAGTACCACCAATCAACTTTCCTCACCCATTCTCCCCACTTCCCTCCCCTCCCTATCCCCTTTCCCCATATTCTTCATCAATAATTGGTTTCCTAGTAGGTCTGAGTACTTTCGATACTTTTTCTTCCATTCTTGAGATAATTTGCTAAAAAGAATATATTCCAGCTCCATCCACGTTAACATGAAAGAGGTAAAATCTCCATCTTTCTTTAAGGATGCATAATATTCCATGGTGTACATATACTAAAATTTATTATTCCATTTGTGGGTCAATTGGCACTTGGGCTTCTTCCATGACTTAGCAATTATGAATTGGGCTGAAGTAAACATTCTGGTACAAATATCTTTGTTATAATGTGATTTTTGGTCTTCTGGATATATACCTAGTAGAGGTACTGTAGGATCAAATAGCAGGTATACTTTTAGATCCCTAAGTGTTCTCCAAACATCATTCCAAAAGGAATGTATTGATCTGCATTCTCATCTGCAGTGTAGAAGTGTTCCCTTTTCTCCACATCCATGCCAACTTCTCTGATTTTGGGATTTTGTGATGTGGGCTAGTCTTACTGGACTTAGATAATATCTCAAAGTAGTTTTGATTTACATTTCTCTGATGATTAAGGATGATGTGCATTTTTTCCTATGTCCGTAGGCCATGCGCCTATCTTCTTCAGAGAATTTTCTCAAGTCCCTTGCCTGAGATGGGACCACTTGTTCTTTCCTTGCTAATATGTTTGAGTTGTCTATGGATTCTGGTTATTAAACCTTTGTCAGAAACATAACCTGCAAATATCTTCTCCTATTCTGAGGGCTGTCTGCTTGCTTTATTTACTGTGTTCTTCATTGTGCAGAAGCAGAATAGAGAACCAAGAGATGAACCCAGCTACTCACTGTTATTTGATCTTTGATTAGCCAATTAAAAACATTCAATGGGGAAAAGATTCCTGTATAACAAATGGTGCTGGGTGAACTGGCTGGTGACCTGGAGAAGACTGAAACTGGACCCACACCTTTCACCATTAACTAATATAGAACACAGGATTAAAGATTTAAACTTAAGACATGAAACTATAAAAATACTAGAAGGAAGTATAGGGAAAACACCTGAAGAAATCAGTTTGGGCAAATATTTTATGAGAAGGACCCCCCCACCCCGACCAATTGAAGCAACACCAAAAATACATTACTGGGACCTGATCAAACTAATTTTCATTTTCTGATGAAAATGTTGCCTAATGTTATTAGGCATTTTTCATATACCTGTTTTTGTATGTCAGACCATATCCCTGAGCCCAAGGGCCTACTGAAGAAAGAGTATCTGAAACCAGAAGAAGATAAAAAATTATGCATTTTATTTTTAATACTTCAAGCCTTGCCTTGGACAATTGTTTGGAAGCAGCCATATATATGTAGTGTATCTGTAAAAAGTGGCCCAGTTTCTATTTTGCTTCAGAAATAGTAATTGAGTTCTCCACTTAGATTTCTACAGTTTCTGATATACTCTACACATTTCTAGTGCTATCTAAAGCAGGATGGTTCAGTAGCACTCTACTCTTACATGGTAAAAAGATAGAAAACAATCTCTCCTACAAGATAGTGTGGAAAGAAATAAAGGAGGAATAATTGAGAGTTTCTGTCCGTGTTATTTTAACCTCTCCTCATAAACTTTTTCTTTATTTGTGGTATTTGAGAAAGACAAATTTGATAATGAGAAATTAAAATATCTGAAGTTGGAAAATGTCTTTAAAATAATGCTTAAGTTTAAAATTAAGATTCGATCTAAATATCAAATTTCAGTGTGCTCCTCTCATAATCAACTATTTCCACTCTTGAGCTAATTCTCATGGTAGTTGGCATTTAACTCCAGATTTAAAAATAACATCTATATGTTACCAAATACAGATATTTCCATTTTAGATCTTGATACTATTGCTGGTATGGATGAAAATTTTTTCCAAGTTTATCTTACCTGTTTATTTATCCCACAAATTTTGTTTCAACCAGTTTTTAGAGTTTGCCTCTTTGACTATTAGATATTATTTGTAGAACAAACATGTAGAATTCTTCGTTATTTCTTTATTGCTTTGTTTTACAAGGTTTTAGGTTTTTTTGCTTGTGCTAATATTTGCCTATTTTGTGCCTAATTTTACAATATATCTTTAAATGACTTCCAAATACCTTATGATCCTAATGCTTCACTCGTTACTATAATTTTAACTATTTATTACAATTTGAATTATGTGTGTTCAGGCCTGTTGCAAACACTTTATCTATGTTCTGCTATTCACTCTCCTCTCGGAGGCTTCTGGTCACTCCCTCCAGTGCCGGAAACTCTAGATCCTAGATCCCATAGTTTCTTATTTCTTACTTTGCTATCACTGTGTAGGCTATCTTCTAAAGACTTCTGAGAATTTTTATTATATGTGCATATCTAGAAATGTATTTATTTTGTGGGTATCTTGATGACTTTGGTTGTTTTTTTAAGTTTCGAAGATGACACAAGAAACTTATTTCTAATATCACAAATACATTTTAAATATAGAAATAATGGTATACAAGTATTTAATCTCCATTTATTACTGAAGTACTGCAAGGTGGATTTTGTTTTGCTAATTATTATCAGAAGATGCTACATTCTTTAAAGCATTAAAATGTTTTGTGAAGATTATGAATGTCCACTCCACTGACATTATTTTTCATTCTGTGAATACATTTGGCAATTTTTCTGTTTCAAGAATAAATAATCTTTGTCCTTGAAAATAAAATAATTAGAAGAAGAATTATGCAAATTACCAGTCATAATTAGTGTATTCTGAAGATTAAGTATCCTTTTACCATAAGGACACTTGCACTAGGCTCTTAATTGCAGCTCAATTCACAGTCACCAAAATGTGGAAACAGCCTAAATGCCCACCAACCCAGGAATGGATTAACAAGCTGTGGCATATGTACACCATGAAATAGTATTCAGCCATTAGAAAAGAGGGAGATTTTACATCTTTTGTATTAACCTGGATGGAAATGGAACACATTCTTCTTAGTAAAGCATCACAAAAATGGAGAAGCAAGAATCCTATGTACTCAATTCTGATGGGAGGACAATTAATGACCAAGTACATGTGGGGGGTTGAATGATGGGGAGAGCAGGGAATGGGAAGGAAGGAGGGGTTGGAGGGTTGCAGGGTGTTAATTGTTCTCAATTAAGCCCTAAAAATTAAAAAAAAGTTGAAAGTATTTGTAATTTCAAATCAACTTAATGTATTTATATGAGTGCTTTAAGTTATATATATACATACTGTCTCCTAATACACTTGGCTGATATTATTTGTTTTTTCAAACATTTTAATGGTTGAAAAATAATCTATTGATCTCCTATTTAACAGCTGCTCAAGTGTGATCAACATATCCATATGAACAGTCTGTAGTACCATTAAAGTAAGAAACTAAGAAACTCAGAAATAACATATGTATATGTATAATACAACAAAAATTAATAGAGCAAAAGCTAAAATGCTACAATAACTTATGTGATTCATAGTACACTAATAAACAAGATAAATGTATATTGATCCCTACTTTTATGTGAGATTGGCTGAGTTAATCTATCTCCTGGATTTCAGTCTATTTATTTCTAAAAGAAGGGCATTTGTTTACCATTTTATACCACAGTCCGGCATTTGGTATGTATTCAAAGGTTTTGAGTAAATACATTGCTGGTTGAAGAAAATGAATTATTAATGAATAAAAAATGCTTTTTAAAGGTTTACTTAAAAGCCAAATGTCATGAGAAAAAAAATTGCTATGATTTTGAACTTCTAAAAAATGAATACTTTGGTGTGAACTGGTGAAACATTTGTTAAATATAAGCATAGAAAATCCATTTATCTCTGAAAAGAAGGAAATAGTAAGGGAGAGATCCTTCTCTTTTCTGTATTTATTGATTTATTTGCATGTGAACTACAGCAAACAATCTGAAAAGGATTTAGGGACGAACTAAGGACTAAAACTTACATTTGATTTTGAAACCCTTAGTCTTTTTATCATGTCTGCATTGGGCTCCTCTGTTTTGTGCTCTCAGGGCTTATGATACACTTGGTAAATGACATACTAGTTGGCATAATATCCTTAAAGAATTTAACTTGGAAATTAGACTTTACCCTATGAATTCCTAATTCTCTACTGAGAATCAAAATGTAACTTGGGCTAGAAGACGTTACCTGTGAATTCCTTCATACACAAATGCCCAGTAGAAAAACACTAAAAATGGTAATGTATTCACTGTTGGCCAAACCCTCTAGCTAAGTATAGTTTAGTGACTCCTATACTTGCGTCTTAAAAAGGAGGGAAACAAATTTCTTCTTATTATTCCATGTAATTTTAAAGTGAACAAGGATAGGACTTGTAAAATTGAATAATTGTGTACATTTAAGTAATAAAATATAAACAGGATAAATGGAAAATAAACTTACAAAAGTTTTGTAATTGAGACAGGATAATTACATATTCCAGGAAAAATGGCATTAAAAATATATGCCAAATGTGTGAAATTCTAGAAATATTATGCACATTGTTTTCCTGGAGTATACAATAATAATGATACACTTTCAAAAGTAAGTATTAAGCCTAAGTAAAGTTTACATATTATAATTACAATAGATTGCTATTCAAATGATGGAAGTTCAAATAATATAAATTTAAAATAGAAGTTTAGTGCAGCGCCTGTGGCTCATCAAGTAGGACGCTGGTCCCATATACCAAAGGTGGCAGATTCAAACCCGGCCTCAGCTGAATTGCAAAACAGAAAAATAGCTGGGCATTGTGGTGGGCACCTGTAGTCCCAGCTACTCGGGAGGCTGAGGCAAGAGAATCACTAAGCCTAAGAGTTGGAGGTTGCTGTGAGCTGTGTGACGCCATTGCACTCCACCAAGGGCGACATAGTGAGACTCTGTCTCTACAAAAAAGAAAAAAAAAAAAAAGAAATAGAAGTTTATTTTCAAATATCAATAAATATCAATGATATTTTCTTTAGTTTTAGATGTTTTCTGAATCTTGTTTGGTCTATTTGCATTTCCCAAAATTCTCTTAGCCATTTATGTAAACCTTGACGTAAGGAAACATTCATTGTCTGCCTGTGTTATGCCAGATGATGTTCTAAGCACGTTTCACACAAATCATCTAAATCTCTTTGATTTTAAATAAGTTAAAGTAAGATAGTAAAAACTAGTATTTCCAATTTGTACTAATAGGACTTTACACCAACTGGTAGCATAACTTACCTGAATTTATACCAAAATGGAACAAAGTGTGCTTAAATTCAAAATGTTATTGTTATCCTTTATGAGTTTGCTTTATAGAACAGTCAGTGACATCTTTGTGATAATATAAATTGCTTTGGAGCATAAAGTAAAGGAAAAAAATAATTGCCATCAAATAGGCAAATATTTCATAAAGTGATTAAAATTTGTTTTCAGACCTGAAAAATAAGGGTATTTTTTCAAATCGAGAAAAGAAAAAGAGAATTATAAACATAAACCCACGAAATAATGTGTAAAAATTACAAAAACCAAAAATAGCATTCCATTTCCAATGAAGCAAGTTTTTGTAAGTACCTACTATTTTCTAGCCATTGTAAGAAATTCTGGCAATATTAAAAATGCAAACCCCCCAGGCTTTATCCATTTGGCTCTAACTTGTTTCAGGCGCACTAGGGATGCTACCAGCAGGGCCCTGACATCAGAATCCAGGCCTGTCCCAGCTTCTGCCCAATTGAGGAGATAGTTGAGAAAACCAGAGTCATGTTCTAATGGAAACACAGAAAATCATACATGATAACATTAAAAAATTCAATCAGTAGACCATGCGTAGGAACTGAGAAGAGCTTACTCCTGCTGAAGAGCTGGTAGAGGACTTCAAGGAACAGACACCACCAGATACGTTCAGGGAACTTAGCTGATTCTGTGTGGCTAAAACACAGTGACAGGGTGGGGGTTGAAAAATATTTAGAAAAGGAAGCAAATGTCATATTGCAAAGGACCTTTGTAAGCCTCAGAAAATATGACATAAGTAAAGTTAATATTAGGCTGAATCTTAGAGGAATAGTAGAAATTCCCCAGGTATGAAGTAAAGGATCAGAGAAACTTTGAAGAAATATATAATTTTGTTTTTTTTTTTTTTTTTTTTGTAGAGACAGAGTCTCACTCTATCACCCTCAGTAGAGTGCTGTGGCATCACACAGCTCACAGCAACCTCCAGCTCCTGGGCTTAGGCGATTCTTTTGCCTTAGCCTCCCAAGTAGTTGGGACTACAGGCGCCTGCCACAACACCTGGCTATTTTTCTGTTTTTTTGCAGTTCGGCCGAGGCTGGTATATGGGCCACCTTCGGTATATGGAGCTGGCACCCTACTCCATGAAAAAAAATATATATATATACAAATTTAGTGATTGTTACAACGTGGTGTGAAGTAACAGATTTAGAGTTGATAAAACTGGAAAATTAAGTCCAGTTACAGAGGTTTGAGTGCTGCTAATAGGAAGGCAAGGGACCAGATTCCCTAGACTTTGGAAAGGGAATGCATATTTAAGTATGTTAAAAGTGTATCTATGGTTGATAAATACATATCAATATAGGCTGGGTGTGGTGGCTCAGGCCTGAAATCCCCGCACATTTGGAGGCCAAGGCATTTTCTGTACTGTGAAGAATGTGCATAGGAAGAGACATACTAGAAAAGGAAAAACTAGAGAGAACATTGGTGTGTGCACAGACATAAGCACCTTATGTGATAAATCTTTCCAGATTCTATTTTAATTAAAAACTGTGACCCACATATACACAAATATATATATATATGTGTGTGTGTGTATGTTTCTTTTTATATTTGTATATAATGGTGAAACAATATGAATATGATTGATAAGGTTATGTGTTTTATCATGTATATAGTGTGTGAGGTCAGTAGTCTGAAAGGCAAGTGTAAAGAAATAGTCATATCTTCTTTCATATTGTCTGTTTGGCCCTTTGTGAGCTTATGTCTTCTGATTTTCTTTGGTCATTGGTTTACAAAAATGAAAAGATCTCCTTTCAACTCCAGGCCAGCTTATGTGATTCAGCACATTTTCCCAACATTCTATATTGAGATTAAGAGCATTTCAAAGCTAATAATTCTTTTTTTTTTCTTTGCCTATCTTCTTTAATATACCCTATAGTTCAATAGTTGGGCTCCATAGTTGAATTTGTGAGTGAAATAAATAAGGAAATTCATGTGTTTTCCTAGGCTGTAATTTGATTGAAAATATGAACTATGATGCAATGAAAATTTATTTCAAAGTTCAATATCAAAATATGTAAAAGAATCATTTTATTTCTACCTTCTTCATTAAAATGCTAAATCATTTATTCCCTGATTTTTTTCTATAAATATTTCAACTTTCTGGAATATAAGTCAATTACATAAAATATTTTAGGAGAAGGTAAATACCATTAATTTCAGTTCCTCATTCTATAAATCTTACCTAATCCAATTTTATATCATGCTTTAGAGCACATTATTTATTTTTCCATTAGTTAACTATTATTTTATAGGTATGCCTACCAATGAGTTATTTTATAAATATTTAAGTTGTTGTCACTCTAAGAGAAAAAAATATACACATATGTATGTACATATGTATATGTATATACATGTATACATATGCTTTTGCCCAAACATATGACTTTCAAAATGGTGTAAATCAGGACCTATGACAAAAGAATATATTGTAGGTGAAAGATAATATTTCCATTTCCCTTAAATTACATGGAAAATTTAGCTTGCTGTATTTTTTTGCTTCCTATGATAATTGACAAATCAAAATTTTGATCCTAACTATTGTCCATACTTAGGAAAGAACATGAGCTCTAAATTGGACTTTGTGTTTTGTTATATAACATTCTGAAATTTCTTCAATACTATTTAATAACTATGTTTTACAAAATCCTGTGGTTAAAATATCATAATTTGGCTCGGCACCTGTGGCTCAACGGGCTGAGGCACCAGCCACGTACACCTGAGCTGGCGGGTTCGAATCCAGCCCGGGTCCGCCAAACAACAATGACGGCTGCAACCAAAAAATGGCCGGGTGTTGTGGCGGGTGCCTGTGGTCCCACCTGCTTGGGAGGCAGAGGCAGGAGAATCGCTTGAGCCCAGGAATTGGAGGTTGCTGTGAGCAGTGATGCCACGGCACTCTCTCCAGGGTGACAGCTTGAGACTCTGTCTCAAAAAAAAAAAATCATAATTTAAAGAAATCACAAACATATATCATCTACTATGATTTGTCTCTTGATATGGAGACATTACTCACTGTCCACCTTAAATAAAAGAAAAAAATACTATTTAGGTTCAGTGTCCGTAGCTCAGTGGCTAGGGTGCCAGCCACATGCAGTGGAGCTGGCAGGTTCAAACCCAGCCCGGGGCTGCCCAATAGCAATAACTACAACCAAAAAAAAAAAAAAAAAATAGCCGGCATTGTGGTGGGCCCCTATAGTCCCAGGTACTTGGGAGGCCAAGGCAAGGTAATCACTTAAGCCCAAGAGTTTGAGATTGCTGTGAGTTGTGATGCCCCAGCACTCTACTGAGGGAGACATAGTAAGACTGTCTTAAAAAAAAATAATTAATTAAAATACAAAAAAAGAGAAAATTATAATTCAGGTTTCTAATTTGTTTTAATAAACATCCTTTCAGCTTATCAATAGAGAAAACATGCCTTATGTAAAAATAAATAATTTTAAATGAAAATTAAAACAAAAATTAGAGGGTGTGGCCTCAAAACGCCACAATGGCTCATGCCTGCAATTCCAGCACTCTGGGGGACTGAGGCAGGTGAATTGCTTGAGCTCAGGAGCTGGAGACCAGCCTGAGCAAGAAGGAGACCTCTTTTCTACAAATAATAGAAAAAGTAGCTTGGCATCATGGTAGGCACCTGTAGTCCGAGAGACTTGGGAGGCTGATGCAGAGGGGTAGTTTGAGCCCAATAGTTTGAGGTTGCTGTGGGTTACTGTGACATCTTGGCAATTTACCCAGGATGACTCTGTCTCCAAAATAAATAATCAAATAAATAATTAAACAAATAAATAATAAAAAAAATTAGAATTCTCTTTATGCCAAAACAAACTCAACAACAAAAACAGATATGTAAGTTCTAAAAATTATCAATGAGCATCACAGATTTCTGGCAGGTTCTCTAGTTCACAGTTTCCTCTCCAACCCTGTGAAATCATTTCTGTATTGTACCTCACCATTGTAAACTTTAAATCCTCATTTCTTTAGTTCTTAATCATTTATTTTCCTTGAGTGATGGCACTAATATTGTGTTGGCAGTTACTAGGGTCACCGATGTGCAGTGAAGCTGTGGGCTTCGTTCTGTGCATTACTGCCGTATGTTAACACGTGTTCTGTTAGATGGTGGTCCTCCCAGAAACAGCATATGGTCTCTCTCTTCGTCTATTTTCAGACGCTTTTTCACCATTGTAATATAATTTATTGATGAATATGGGGGACATTTCAGACTTTTAGACTTTCAGTAACTCATTCATTTCATAAACTTGGATAACCATCTCATTTGAAATTAATGAAATTCGAAAGGGAATACAATATGCAATGTGTGGACAGTGATAATTAGTTAACTAAGTCATTTCCTTTATGTTCCTATATTTGGTATTTCTGACTTAATGGTTCAGATTTTACAGTTCTTCCTTGTGACCCAAAATAATATAATTATTGAGACTTTAATTTAAGAAAGGCTACATATCTTTAGACTGTCATATTTTTAACTAATTTTAACTGCTTATGGAAACGTAGAAATTTTAAAATAACATGGAGCAAGTGAGGAGATATCAATCTCCTCATCAAAATGCAGCCATTTGTGACAGACATAACATTTTTTCCTTCAATTTAAAGAATATAAACATATAAAGACTGCTGCTATTCCAAAATATCTACTGTATGAAAGCTACTCAGGGTTGAGGGAAATTCTGGATAATCTTTATGTTTCCTTCCTAGTAGACGCAGAAGAATAAAAGTAATTCCTACTTTCTGCTCTCTTTTCCTGACTATATCCCAGTGAAGGTGGAATGTTTGTTAAATAAGGGGTAGGTAAAACTAGAGGTGCAAGTAAAAAACAATTAAGCTTGCATGTATGTTATGAGGCAATAACATTATGTTTGATTGTTAATAAGAAAAATTTGGTAGAGATTTTTAAATGTAAAATAAGGATGAGTGATTGTGTGTGCCATGTGTTTAAAGAAATGGAATGATATGAGGTCTTGTATACAAGTAGAGTGATTGCATTTAGGTAGGAGATAATAAAGCTTGTTGTTGTAGCGAAATAGGCCTGTTACCCACATACCTGTGTATAGCTTCCCTAGATCATTGGCATATACATTAGCTATGCTGAGGAAAGCATAAGAAAACCCTTATCCTTTGTGACCACTATTTCATTAAAGAAGTCAAAAGAATAAGCCAGTCTATAAATATTTAGCCTTCTACTCCCAATTTAACAAACTTTTCACCTTCTATGCCTACCAGGCTGTGCTATTGTTCAAATTAACCAATTCACAGTGAGTCCCAGAGAAAACTAGCTAAACTCTACCTATTTGCTCTATATAAGCTGACACTTTAAACTTATTTGTCACACATAAACTTCCTCTAACACATCCAGCTTGCTCTTATCTTGTCCTGGTGTGTAGCCCTCTTGGAAAACACACCTAGCATCCTTTCTTATTTGGAGATGTAAATATTTAAAATACAATTTCTATCTTTCATCTGTTCATATATCAGTGTGTTGGGTGTTGCTGTCAAAGAATCTTTACATCATATAAAACAATTGACCTAGTAAGCAGTATGGGCATGACTCTTGACTCTTGGATATGTTCTGGAGGGGCAGGAGTTTTACGGAGATAGGCTTTCTTAGATAACTAATTGGTTCCAGAGTACCTCAAGAATCACCTGAGACAACACTGCACATGTTGGCCAGCTAGCTTTATTCTTGTTGATTTCTGCTGTGTCTGTAGGTGCTTCTAAAATCTCTCTTTACTCAACTTTCCTTCTGCTGAAGGGATGGGATGGACCAGTTAGATACTAGAGGTTCACTTTCCTGGGCTAGGGAGTTCAGGTCACATACTTCATAACTCCCAAACCCTCATGATATTGAGGGTTGGACCCTTGGAGACCAGTAGCCCACAGTCAAGCCCAAAGAAGCCTCTGGAACAAAAGAGACATCTCACCCTTGCACCCTGATCCCCCCTGTGGCATATTTCTCCTGCAGGAGGTAGCAGCTTTCTCATCCTTAGTATTTTGCTACATGCCATGATGCTGGAGATTATCCTTTCCTGGACACCTTGATACTTGGGGAGCCCCTTGGGATCAACTGAGTGAACAGCAATGGGAGTTCATAGTCTAAGGAAAAGAAATTGCCAAATTCATAACTGACGAGCGTTAGTGAAAGGCAATTGTCTTCTATCCGTAGGATGTCTCTAATAAAGGACAAGATCAAAGTATCAGCACAATTACCCATACATCAGGCAATAATTTTAGCATAAGATGGCGTGGTTAGAAGAACAAAAAAAGTTGCTCCATTTGTACAGTTTTACGAACTATTGAGATATTGTCTAATAGTTTTCTGCTTAAGAGTAAAATCCCTGGGAATTTCTCACCATGGATATACCTCATATATCAAGGTCAGAGGTCTACATATGCTAGGGCCACAATAAATGGCCTCACATTCTGTTGTGCACTATTTCCCTTTTGGTTATTATTAACTTATTTACTGTTGGGCACTGTTTACCTTTTTTTAGGATCACAGATATCAGTGATAGCAACCAAAGCATTCATTTCACTTCTCATAATATAGAATACACATTACTGGGCTTGTCAAAAAGATATTTAATACAACTTTCATCTTCCTGATAACTACTGGATTAATTTAGAGAAATAATGGTTTCCTCAAATAACTTTTTAAGTTCCTGTTTGACAAACGGACCCCAAATGGGTCTTTATCATTGCCCAGAACTTACTCTCTCTAAATCCAAAGCCCTTTTGGCTAACTCACATCTTACATAAACTTTTAAAGTAACCTTCCCAGAACCTTTTAATTATGTATTGTCTCATGGGCCAGTCTCCTATTCATATGATATGGGACTCAGTTGAGCCTGAAATTCAACCACTAAGAAAGCCTTCCTCAATATTCAGATTATGACTTGAATAAATCATGTAACTGTCCTTATAATCTCCTCCAATCAATCAAAATTCAAGCTTCAGGGATGTATTTACAGACAGTGTGAACTATGAAAAAGAGAAATAAGAAATACCACTCAGTAAATATAATCACATTTGTAAATGATAATGAAATCAATACCATATCTCATAATGATGAAAGCAGACAACCTCTCCTTGGTAATAATACACCTCTGAGAAAAATCAACCTTAGACAACAAAAGTCTGTAAAGTGCAGCCACACACAATTCTATTGGCTATTAGTCTTGTTACTAATATCAGTCTGAGTACTTTCATCGGTTTACAATACAAAGACCTAAGCTATTATTTCAACCAAACATAGAAAATACTAAAGTCACATGCTATCAATTTAGCTAATAAAAACCCTGAAGCCCAAAGACTTCAACTAACTTGTGTGTCACCAACTGAAGTGTCTACTGAGGCAAAGGACCCAAAATAATTGGCTAAATTAAAGAGTCTGATTACAGGAAAATGCCGGATCTCTGAATCCACTCACTGTAACTTAATATCTTAACTGGAAAACATCCTAACATTACATTGACCATGTGTAGCCAAATCAAGCCTTATTATTTTGAGATAGATGAATATGGTCTCAATAATGATAATTATTACCCATCCATTCTTTATATTCTCTTCTTTGCCACTGTTACAGTTTTCTCACATTGAAAGAATCCACTTAGGCTCTTTTGTCTCTCTGTCCCTCTCTCCCCCGATCTATCTATCTCTCTCTCCTCTTCCCCACCCTCTCTTTCCCTCTCTCTCACTTTCCCTCCCTCTCTCTCTCTCCCCTCCTCCTTAATGTTGCTCTGCAGCATCCCCAGCCAATAAAGACCTTTTGTACAAAAAAAAAAAGGGAGGGGGAAGGATGGGTGGAGGGAGGGCAATTGGTGGGATCACACCTAGGGTGCATCTTAGTAGGGTACTGGTGAAACTTATTAAATGTAGAGTATCAATGTCTTTATATAGTGATTAAGAAAATGCTATGAGGGCTATCTCTCACAGTATGATCAAAATGTTTCTGATTGTATATGAAGCACATTCTGC
>CAUYRH010017466.1:0-36577 GCA_963574655.1 Perodicticus potto
GCCCATAGTTCCCATTGAAATACTGGTAAGTTTGTTGATTTAACTTTATTTGTTCTTCATTTTAAATATTGTATTTGTTCCTGTTTTGTTTTTTTACTTCAAAATAAGATATGTGCAGTGTGCATAGGAATTTGTTCATAGATTTTTTTTTAAACTATAGTCCAGCCCACCAACCATCTGAGGGACAGTGAACTGGCCCCTGTTTAAAAATTTTGAGGAACCCTGGTCTAGATTTTTACAAATGTTCTTACAAGAAATATTTTATTGAAACCTTTTGCTATTTCCTATCCTATATGTTCTACAGATGTGATACTACATACATGAAAAGAAAAAATAATTGAAATAATTTTAATTGAAAATTAAATTTTACTTTCAATGCTTTACCGATATCATTATTTTTACTAACATTAATGAAATTAAATGGAACCAAATTTTGTTATCATCTTTTTCAAACAACATGATGAATTGTATCTGTAGTTAAAAATGAATAAATAGCTTCATAAAACAAAATCATTTCGATAAGAAAACTTTGGAAAATATGAGTTAATAGATGCTAATTTGTACATATTTATGAATGTATTAGTTTATTAAGTTATTCATTATGCTTATATGCAAAAAGATGGTGCCTAGAATATTTTAAAATCTATAATAATTTGTTGAAGTGTATTTAATTAAAATAATTTACATTTCAATAAACATATCTTTAACTATCTAATCTTCCAATTATAATGCATACCAGAGAACAAAGCACTGTATCTGTTATAATAATAATGTATTTTACATAATTGAAAAATGAAAATATATGACATCTCTAACACATATCACTAGTGCCTGCTGGAGTGAGAGCAAACAGTGGAAAATGAAACATTGCAGGCAAATTTTGAAGGGTTTTGTTTACTGCAAGGAGAACTAATAATTAGAACAAATGAAGTTTTTTAAGAGTCAAGTAATCATATTTTTTTCTAAAAAGGAATATGCTGCCATCACTGTGGTTGATGTAGAACAGTTGGAGTGGTTGAGAGAGAGATGGAGAAAGAGAAGAGCTAGAGAGAGAGACTGATTTACAGCAGAAGAGCCGAGGAGAAGACAAGTCTATTATGTAAGACAGACAGAACCGAACAGCGCTTGGAGTGTAGACAGATAAGGCCAAATTAGAGTTTAAAGTATTTAGGACTGAATGCCAATTTAAATTTTGGAGAAGCGTGGCCCAGGACAAAGATACAGTGCCCACCCTCATAAGAGATTGATGATATTATCAACCCAGATTAGGTGAAGGATCAAGTTAAATGATGAATATAATTATTCCTGTAATGAATCCTATCGCTATGGATTGCTATTGTGACCTTGAGCAGTTCACTTAAATCTCTGTGCCTTGGTTTCTGAACTTAGAGAATAGCTTAGAACTGCCTACATGACAGGCTTGCCAAGATGCTTACATTAGGTGAGGAGTATGAGTATGAAGCAGTGGTTCCCAAATTAGCCAGTACAATGGAATCGCTAGGACTGTCTGCCTGCAGAGACTGTGGTTTATTTGGCCTGGGATATAGAATTTTTACAAGATCATCAAGTAAATAATATGCATGGAAATTAGGGAATTTCTGACATAAGGAACACTAACCAGGATATAACATTATGACAGGAAGGAAACAAACATATCTATAACTATCTAACCCCTAACTATCTATATAATGAAGCAAATGTCCATTAATAGAGTCAAGGACTGCAGAGTGCAACCATGAGAGGAAGAAAGAAGATCTGGGGCAGAAATCAGAGACACCAAGATTCCAAAATGAGTTCAGGAGCAGAAGCCAGTGAAGGAGGCCGGAGAGTAAGAAAGAAGAAAGAGGAAAAGTGGAGAAAAACAGGGTCATAAAAGTCCAAAGAAACATTTTCCAGATGTTAATCCACTCTCTTAAATATAATAGGAGAGGTGCACTCACATGGAGATGTCAAAGATTCTAGTGGATTTGGACATTGGTAGACTACCAGTGATCTCAGCCAAGAGTGTTTTCAACAGAGCAGTGAAAGTAAGAACCACTAAATTGGTTACATTCAGTTCAGAAATGAGCAGAAAGAAGGAAAGGAATTAAACATGGATAACGATCCTTCAAGAAGCCAGAAGAATAGTGAAAAGACTACTGTAGTGTGGATTTAGCCAGGGTCAGTAACCTAAAATAGTTGACTTCAATCCTGAGTTGAATTGGAGGAGGGAGAAACAAGGTTAATAATCCAAGGAAGGAACATAGTGGAGATGAGATCAGAGAATTAAGCTCACAAACTTATCCTAGAAAAAGGGCTTCTAAGGGTGGACTCAGCACTGGTGTCAATGCATAGCTTCCCAAAGGAGGACTTCAAGGTGACCCAAGTCATAGTCAACAGTAAGGTATGGAGCACTTCTCCTAGGATGAGTTCTCGAACTTAATTGTTAGACCTCATAGGTGTTAATGAGTCGGGTTCAGGAGATAGGTTTGCTAGGGATGTGTCTGGCAGTCAGTCAATGAAGTAAAAGAAAGAAATTAGGTTTGACGCAAGCCTTATATAATTTGAGGACAGGAATAATTGTTATAGATTGAGAAATCTACATTTAACTCATTAGGGGATAAAATACACCTCAGGTATAGGTAGTTATGGTGCTTATCCATGATTATTTAGTGGTAGGTCCAAGACTTATGAATATAATTTAGAGCAGGGTGACCACATAATTTATCACCCACACATGGACACTTCTGAGTGTGGAAGAATGCTGATGGGCACGAGAAACTAGGAATACACCTGGGAAGCCTGCTTGTGCCTCATTTTGCTTATGAGGAATCAGATAGGTGCCCCCCGTGAAGGTAAATTGGTTTTTACTGTGCACATCCTTTTTGATAGATGCCTCTTTATATTCGCATGATAATGGAGAAGGTTGTTTTTTGAAGTGGCACTGGGCCTGTGGGTGTTTTGTTTTTCACCTTCTCCCAATTTCGGAGCATGTTCCATATACGTTAGACTCCCAGTAAGTTCTCTGACTCCCAGTAGGTTCTCTATTCATCAGCTTGATAATCTATTTAAAATTTTTAAAAGCTTTACCAGCATTCTTACTCCTCACTCATAAAAGCTCGTTTTTTGTAAGCAAGAAAGAGCCAGCCAGCAGAACGCTATTCATACCAGAAGGCATAACCTGCGTCCCCATGTGGGTACGGCCAAACAGCGTGATTGTTGACATGCCAATGAGCATCATTTTTTCCCAAAGCTTTAGTGTTCCTGCTGAAAGCAGTGCTTTCTGGAGGCCAACCTTTCAGAAATAATAAAAAGTGAAATGACCGTGCTTTTGCCCAAAGATTTCAGACAAACATTCAACCTTTCTAAAGGCCTCAAAATACCATAAAAGTTGGCTGCAACTGTTTGATATTACGCTTTTAATGCAAGTTACTTTTGTGTGAAGAACTGCAGAGTATTTCAGTCTGTTCTTTTTATTGCAGAGGACTAATACACTACGTATTCCACTAGCATCGTAGTTACTATAATAAAATATACTGTGTCAGGGACTGCACCAGCTCCGAGGGTTCCATGCCTGATAATAAATCAGTGATAATGAGTTGATCTTTTAAGTGACCCCAAACTTAAGCTGCTATAATAAACAGAATGATATCACCATGGTCAGAGTGCCTCATTTTATTAAAGTGCAGACAGATATATTTTTTCTTTCTTATAAGTCATAATACTACACATCCCTGCCATGACCCCCAGTGGGAGGAGACATAACCAGATAGCGGCTCAAGTTGCAGAGATGGTCCACCGTGTACAGATGGTGCTCCAATTTGGGTCGTCTTGGCAAATTCGGAATGTAATTGGGGCAGGTTTGGGGTTTTTTTGTTTTCTACTTCAGTTTTTTAGTTAAATAAAACACAATGTCATAGTGACATTCATGACATCATGACATGCGTGATTTTCATGACAAGTAAGTCATAGTATTGGCCAATGTTTTCTGCTGTAGAGATCAAAACACTTTATGTATTAAGTAATCTCTATTGCTTCTTGGCCTTTTGGCTAAGATCAAGTGTATCTATTAAGTAATCTCTATTGGGATGGGGAGAGAGAGAGATGCATATTTTTTCCATTGTCTGAGACGTGAGGTCTATTCTGTTCTAGTCCACTTTGGCCCATGCCTTGTGTCTAATCTGTGCAAAACCTGTTTTTTCCAGGGGCCGTGGGGGCGCCATTCCTCCTCCTCCACCACCTGGACGAGGTGTTCTCACCCCTCGAGGAACCACAGTGACCCGTGGAGCTCTTCCAGTGCCCCCCGTAGCAAGAGGTGTCCCTACCCCTCGAGCCCGGGGGGCACCAACGGTGCCAGGATACAGGGCACCCCCTCCTCCAGCCCATGAGGCTTATGAAGAATATGTAAGTACTCTCAAGAAATAAGTTTGAGGAAGAGTTGAATTGATTAATGAACAATTTAGGCATCAAAAACACTCATATACCATGAATATAGCAGGTAACATTTGGTGCAGACAACAAACAACATTTACAATGGAGTTTAAGCAGTGCATTTAAATAAGAGCATTTTGAGAAAAGCTTTTATTTTATAGCTGTCATCACTGTTATTGAAAATAGCTTGGATGTTAAGAATCAAATGATCTTGAAGTTTTCGTATCTTTAGAAGGCTTGATCAGATTTCAGATGAGAAACAGTTATAACATCAGCATACATGCATATATTCAGAAAATCCTTCAGAGGCATAAAACAGAAGTATTTGAGAAATATAATGTGATTTTATTATACACTTTGGTAATAATGTGGCTGTTCTTTCATTTGCAAATCCTGACTCTTTCTTTCACTATGGTAAAGATATGGATTGACAAAAAGAACTCAAAAAATATATAGAATGAGCGGCAGAAATGCAGTGTTTCTGAGGATCCCCTCCTATCTCATGTGTTCTATCTCTTGGCCATCTTCTATATCCCAATACCTTTTGACTGTTAGTTCAACTTTTTAGTACTCTACTTCTTACATTATGGTCCTTGTGCCATTTCTCCCAGTAGATTGTGAACTTGTAAAAAGAGAGTTTTCTGTTCACTCGTGTGACTATAGGGAGTCTGCTGTAAATGTTAAATTAAACCCTTGCCAGCCAGATCACTGTCCCGTGAAACATTCATTTTGCCGTTAGTCTCTCCAGCACACCTGTCCCCTGATCTAGGTGTTGGTTTTATTCAGCCACCCCATGCTGTCCCCTTTAATATCTTTTGTGAATTTATATCATTAAATATAAACTCTACAAGTACTGCTACTATTATATGCTGGGCACTTAAAACATAAAGACATCTTATGAAGCAGTTAATAGTCAATCAAAATTTAATTCTAAAATAAAGTAAACATAATATATAGGTATCACTAAGAATGTATAAATGCTTGCTATGTTTGGTTTTAAGAATAATGTTACTGCTTAAATATGAAACATTGAGTAATATCTGCAAGAGTGAAGAAAAATTAACTGTAGAAATCCCTTCTATTGGAATGGATGAAATGTATTCATCAGTAATAGGCAGTGCCTGTGGCTCAACAGATAGGGCACTGGCCCCATGTACCGAGGGTGGCAGGTTCGAACCCAGCCCCAACCAAACTGCAACAAAAAATAACCATGCGTTGTGGTGGGCACCTGTAGTCCCAGCTACCTGGGAGCCTGAGGGAAGAGAATTGCCTAAGCCCAAGAGGTTAGGACAGAGTGAGACTCTGTCTCTTAAAAAAAAAAGGGATCTGTATTATATCAAGTATCAATATTTAAAGCCTTAGCCAATCTTAAAATTGCAAAGCCAGAAGCAAAAACCCTACTCTACCCTATAAACAAGCCCTTACGTCAGAAAACACAGGAACAAGCCTCAGCTCTGCCATCTCTTGCCTGAGAGATAATAGTACGTGCAAAGAAAGAAGCTGTTCAATGAATGAGCTAAACATCCACTTTAGGGTTGGTGGAATCACTGTTTATGTCTGAGGAAACTTTCAACTCCACAATTGTTATGTACCTCATCACTATGGTGTTCTTGTCCTCTAAATTAAAAGCTTAAACAGATTATTTTTTCAAAAGTTAATAAGAGAAAATTTTTTTCAGGTAATGGTGGTCAACGTTGTTACTAGTCAAAGAATTTACACCGTACAAAAGAGAACGGGATTGGCAAAACAGAACTGTAGCCTTCTTATGCATTCAGTTTATAGTGAATAAATCACTAGAACATGAAGCAATAAAAATAAGGGCGTAAAGTATTTATGGAAAATTCAGTGAAAGGGCTTAATTCTGAATAGGTAAATATAGGACAGGGGTGTTTCTTAGAAAAGATCAAAGAAAATATTAAAGCCATGTGACGTGAAATTGTAACTTAATTATTCAAGTATATAGTCCCTTTTATTTCAACAAAAGTTGAAGTGTTTTAATAATAAAATAATAGCACCATGCTGAATTGATGGTGAAAATCTCAATGGAGTGCTTCACTTTTGGATAAAATTTCTCTGAAAAGCTTCCCTTTATAATAAGTCACACTATGAGTCAATTCACTCTTCAGTCTTCTTTCTCCCCTCCTGAGCATTAAGTTTCTGAGCACATGGAATGTATTTAGTACTCATCCACTTCTTGCAGCTGGCCTGACAAGAAACAGCTTACTGTAATTGAGATTGCTGTTTAAAACTGTTAGCATTAGCTGTGTCTAAAAAAAAGAAAAAAAAAAGTGAATTTTAGTTTCATTGTTACACATCCTAACCAAACCTTAAATATTTTAAAGCTTCTTTTCATTGACATTCTGCTATGAAGACTGCATTTACATTTTATAGATCCGTCATCAGGATGGAAGGAGATTTGGAAAGTTGAAAAGTAGATTTCAACAAAAACTCTCATACAACAAAATATTAAGCTTACCAGCTATACCAGTGGATAATACATTAAAAGAGAATAAACTAAAGCAAAAACATTTGAATACTACCAGGTTCTAGTCACTGTATATTAATTTCTTTAATCTTGTGAGAATGCTATCAACTACTTATTGATTTTACTATTTTAGTAGGTGAAGAAACTGAAGCTTGTGAGTGGGAAGTCACACATATTTATAGGGATCATTTGTACTTCATACTCCCATGCAGACCGCTAGGCAGTGTTTGAGTGCTCAGCCTCTGCATAAGCACCTCCAGCAACTGAGAACTCAATACCTCCAGAAACTAGGTGCTGAAAGTATGAATACTGTGGTTAGAGACCTTGGCTCTACTCTAAAAAGTATGCCATCTAGTGGTAGTCTAACAGCATTTAACCTGCATTTGTCCACTTTCCCTAAGAAGTCATTTTAGCTAATATCTTCTCTCACTGACATCCTAAAGGCAGTCAGTGTCTCTTAAATTTATTTTCTCTTTCTTAGTAAAGTGCTTCATAGGAGCAATGGAACTGAATCTCCTTAGGATATTTTTGGAATGATATTATAGAAGTGTACATCAACATATGTATTTTACTTAAGTATTAAATGAATGATAGTAGAACATAGTATATATTAAGTTCAAATGCAGACTATACATGCTCCAGTAAAGGCTTTGAATGTTTTGAGAAACCTCTAAGAGAATGGGGAAAACAATCACAGCAGACCAGGTTAATAGGTGTAACTTTGACAAGTAGAGAGAAGAGGGAGAATGTTCCACGCAAATGGGAAAGTAAGGGCAAAGACCAAAAAAAGGACCTTTGAAAGAAAATCTAAAGAATCTGGGAGAACAATTTGGTGAAACAGAGTTCATTTAAGATAACAGCAAAAATAATATAGGACAGGAAAATAGAGTTGACTTAAAAATGCCCTCAAAGGTTGAGGTTCTAACTTCACTTATTGTATTAAAAAGCCCCTTGAAAATTTCGGAGCTGAAGATAAACTAAGGTTTGGGAGAATTGTATAATTCTCAGTTGCTTAGAAAGGATTGGAGAAGATTTTGAAAAAAGGGAAGAAGATGTAGGGAATTAACATCAGTGAGGCTTACTGAGATGTGGCCTTGGCTATGAGAGTAGGAATGGGACTTCAAACACGTAGGTCACTACCAAAGTTTTGAGACAGACTATGTTATGGTCTGTTATTTCACTTCTAAGAAGCACAGTAACAGCATCCTTTCTTTGTCATTCATGCAAGTTCCACCCTGCTCAGGTTATCAGAGTTGCTGGGAGCGCTTCATTTCTTTCCATCTGCACGAATTTTACATTTCTTGATTTCTGTGTATCTCAAAACTTTCATAATGGCCTATCCATCAAAGGCTTAAGGTAAAGGTGAATATGAAAATAACAGGGTTTCATGACAAGTGATTGTGGGAGGAGCATGAAAAAGCAGTAAAGACTCACTAAAAGGTAAGTTTGTGTAGGGGAGGTAGGAGAGGAAGGGGCCTGGGCAGAAAGGTGGTACTAGGGAGCTGCAGGCAGTGAGGATGGTGACCTGGAAGCCAGAGAAGCTCCTTGCCATGATTCGGGAGGGGCATCATGAATGTCTTTGCAGTGGTCATCTGTCTTTGTTGTAAAAGTAAGGCATTTTATCTGCACAAAATTGAATTACATCCCCACCTGTCAGACTTCCCCTTAAGTCACATGGTGTGGAGTGGGCATAGCTATTTGGGAGATCCTGATAATAATAGTTGGAAATTTATTTAGTTTGGATTTACTGCAATACTTTTACTTGTATTATTTGGCATTACTATGATTGTGTTGTACAAATTATTCCAGGAATACTGTTAGCATCTCATCTGGTGTCGTGACACAAGTATTCACAGAGGTCTTACCACTGTATGATTGTGAACTAGGGCACTGATGTGGGAAGGACGTGGATAGTAATGCTGAACTAAGGGTTAAGTGGTACTGGGCCAGAATTTGTTCTGTGGAAAACTCTTCCTTATCATAGCTCACCTATGAAAGAAACTTCTTAGAGTTTAACACAAGTTTAGCTACAATGCTAACAGTCTATGGCATGACCATTAATAAGTTATGAAAAAGCTATCAATAGCATTTTTTTCCTTACTAACCAGGCAAGAAAAAAAATACCTTGAATTTTCTCTCCTCTCTAAGGAAATATTATCAAATCATTGTCATATTAGAAGTGATCATATATTATGCACCCAAAACAATTAGGAAAAAAGCATAAGGGTATGTTAACTAACAAAACAAAAATACTCTATTTTTCAGATATTTGGATGTTCAGTATTTCTAGCTTTTAAAAATCTGTGGTTGCGATTATTTTTCTAATTTAAAATAAATTTATACTTTATCATGTCTACTAGGTATTCATAATTTTATAATTTTTTTCTAAAAGAGAGAATGCACAATTATAAAATTTTTAGGCTCCACTAATTTTGGATCCTACCCCGTAGAGGAAAATAATAGCAATGTTCTTAGGAAGATGTTTGTGGGGAAAAAACTGCTAAGTAATCTTAGTTTCTTTCCAGTACCGAAAGTCTTTTCTGTTTAGCTAGAAACAGCTAAGTGCTCTTAATATGTATTTTGTTCTTATGGAAATGGTGTCCTTTGAATAAAGATTATCTGGAAGATTTAAATGTGCAGGTGAGGACACATAGCTTCTGGAATTGTCTGTCAGAACATCACACCTACAAAAACATAGACAACATAAATACATGCTTAAATAAATATTCTCTCGTGTGTTAGTATCACTTAAAAAATGCAGAGAAAACAAAACCAGATACACAAAATACTTTCTAGTTTCTGAAGACATAGGTCCAATTTAATTTTAAATTACCTCATGTTTTCTCCTATGGTCTAGACCAGGCATCCTCAAACTTTTTAAACAGGGGGCCAATTCTCTGTCCCTCAGACCACTGGAGGGCCAGACTATAGTTTAAAACAAAAAACTATGAACAAACTCCTATGCACACTGCACATATCTTATTTTGAAGTAAAAAACAAAACGGGAACAAATACAATTCACTACAACTCATGTGGCCTGCGGGCCGTAGTTTGAGGACCCCTGGTCTAGACATTAAGGATATATATCGGGGCACTAAAAAGCAAGAAGAGATATAATTAAAATTCAGTTAAATGCTACATGAAAAATTTTGCCTCTGTACAATCAATCATGTTAACCCAATTTAGAAAATGTATTTTGACAAATTTTGGAGTTGCTCTTTTCATCAGCCTTGAGTAAGCCTATTGGCATTCCAGTCCATCCTATCGTCGAATTCAGACTCTGAGGCATCCTTCTAGTAACAGTGAGGAACTAGGAAATTCACTGGTAAATCGATAGTCCTTAAAAGTTCCATAAATGAGTTCAGGCTGCCAACCCGCACTTTCATGTGTATGGAACATTTTCTGACAGGAGAGGGAAATAAGTATTAAATGATAATTGAAATCAATTCTCATGCCATTTTTGTGGAAGGAAAGATTATGAACCTGATCTATAATGCATTTTGAGGGAGCCACGTGTGTTGGTTTTCTGTGTAGTAGCCAAGAGCCTTCACTCAAAGAAGAGAGAATTTTATTAGAGTTTCTAGATTGGATATTTGTATTTCATTAGCCATTCTTGTTTGAGTTTCATGCTCTAGTCTCCTCATATTAGAGACTAATTTACCAGGATGCATTGCAGAGTTTTGATTTTTTGGAAATGTAACTCACATTTAAAATAACCGAAACATGCAAGGTTAATGAACTGCGTTGAGAAACTATAGGACGGGCGTAATACCACTGTGGTTCTAATGTTCATGGAAAGGTGGTGGTATTTTAAACACTATTAAAATATTAAATTATCTCCTAGGAAAAAAATAAGATGTCATCTTTTTAAATATTGTGCACCCTGTAGAGGTGCAGTTTGAATCCACCATCCTTCCTCTAGCGTTACATTTCAGATTAAGTCATTTTAGAACAGATGTACATTCTTCTGTTGGCCACGACACTCAGATGGCATCCAAACCTGTACTTTATAATTATCACGATGACTAATGTCTTTTATAACACTTACCAGGATGAAAATAGGTTTTCTCTCGGAGCCTTTCCGAGATGGCTGCTAGCTTCTGGAGAGCATTATATCACAAAGTATTTTAAAGTTTCATCTAGGCTCTGTTGGGGAAAAGAAAAAAATGCCACAATCTTTTTGCAGCAACTGCTATAGACATGGAGAGGAAAGCAGTGGCAGAAATGATAGAATGCTATCTTGGCCTTATGGAGTTCTACCACACTTTCATGTGTAACATTATTAGTATATTTTAGGTTATATTATGTTCTATGTTTGGTTAATACACACGGTGTAAGAATTAAAAATGAAAGTAAATTGAACTTTGATTTATTTCTATAGGTATATTCCTGAAATATACACTGAGTACAAATGAATGGTTTGCATGCGATTTTTTTCTTCTGAGTTGATTATAGTTTTGACAATTGTATCCCACTGAAAAACTAACATTCCAGATGAGGTGATAAATTATACTTAAGAATCCTAAAATTCATTTTCTCTTTTGTTAGCTGAAAAACATTGTTCAACATGTTTTGACAACATCACCCTTATAATTTTCTGGTGAGGAACACTTATATATAAATTGTCTAGTTAGTTAAATTGTCACTGGCTTTTGCAGAAAGCCAAGTAGAAATGGTTAAGTAGGATTGAGTTATTTTCCACATTTTGGCCCCCTTCTTTCATGCAGTCCTCATTCAGGGGAGCATAGAGGCTGCTACATCCTTCCATCAGACACAGGTCTTTGCTATTAATTCCTCTAATATCTTATGGGCCAAAGGCTTTTACTAGGGAACCTGCAAATGTTCTTTGCAATAACTTTTAATAATCCCAAGATTTGAGTAAAGACTATTTCTCTTCATTATTGAAGGTGGAAAACCATGCTTTCCCTTTATAGGAAACCATGTTATGGATCAATTTGGCAGAGAAAGGACGCAGGAAGGACCCTTGTTATGCTTCCTGCTTTGGATTTCTTGAAAAGCAAATAGAGACTATACCACTGATGGGATTTTTATTTTTTCATCTTTCATCCAATGTTTACAGTCATTCTTCTACAGTACCTGTGACTCATAAATGTCTGTGTAAAGTAAATTGTTGTTTATTTTACATTGCCAGGGATGCTAGCAGCAGAGTTGGAGAACTGCAGATACAGTTGGTGTCAGTGCTGGATAAGAGGTTTAGGTTGCTGGAAAATGCACAATTTGTTCTTTCAGATAATCTTTTTTTTCCTTCTTCTCAATATCTGCAAATAAAACTGAACCCATCCCCATTTTTTTAATATGAATCACAGGGATAATGTATCAGGGAGAAGGAGATTTTGCTTTGAATGTTTTTACTTTCTTCTTTTAGTGCTTGAAAATATAAGCCAATGTCCTTTGTTGTTTTAGCCCATGCTATAATTTCTGCTGGTCACTTATATCACAATTTTTTTTATTAAATAATATCGCCACTTATGCCTTTTTAGAATAACCAGCCCAAAATGTCACTGGTGCCCACAGTATACCCAGCTGGTAGGCACCAGTACAGAACTCTGGTTCTTGTCCATTCTGGTTATTCAGACCTCAGATTTAATTTGTGGGTCTCTTAGAAATGCTGGTCATTAAAAATTGTAACACTTCCTTCCATGCTGATGAAATTCTAGTGAAAATAGACTCTGACATATTTTCCCAAATAGAAAAAGTGAGCTAACTAAATGGGAGTTTAGGAGGATTCCCTAGCCAAGCCATGCGGGTAGCTGTGCAAGCCAATAGTTGTACTGTGCCAAAATTTCTTGTGGTCAGTTAGAGCTGATGACAGTTGTGACTTTAGAAACTGCCTGTCAACACATTGAACTTCCTCACTGTAGAGTTGAAAATAGTCTAATGTACTTTGTCTACCTCTCTCCATCATTTTGCAGAATCTCCTGAATGCAAAAGACTATCATGTACTTTTAAATGTTGTAAAGGATCTCATTCAATTTATTATTATAGTGTTGAATAAATTAAGGCTTAGAAAGTAAGTGACTGAACGAAAGTGACAAAACTGGAAATGCCAATCATAGGTTTCCTGACATTCCCTGCAACACTTTTTCTAATGGATTTTACAAGAAGAAGAAAAAGCACAAATGCACTCATTCATGGGTCTTCCAAGGAAATAGGCCAATCATCTTGGGCTCCCATGTGGATCTGAGTTTCAAGTCTTTCTAAAATTTGCAGGGAGTGGGCTGGGAGGATGACATATGCGAATATTTGAGTCCACATACAAGCAGATCTACCAATGATTTAGGTGGCTTAGATTTCTCTTATCTCCTTTCTGCAGAAACATGACTGTTTTCCAAAAGTTAAACACACACACTACAAACACCCTCTTTAATTTTTGTAGTTACTGACAATTTTAAAGAAGCAAATATTGTTGACTGGGTGCAGTGGCTCACATCTGTGATCCTATCACTTTGGGAGGGGAGGTGAAGGATCACCTGAGGCCAGTAGTTTGAGACCTCCTGGGAGACATTGTGAGACTTTGTCTCTAAAAAAAACAATAAACAAATAAACAAAAACTATCCAGGTGCAGTAGCATTCACTTGTAGTATTAGCTACTTGGGATCGCTTGAACTATATTCAAGGCTATAGTGAGTTATGATCACACCACTGCACCTAGGTGCAAGTGCTAGCCATGATAGCACCTGTCTTTTTTTTTTTTAAGAGCTAATTTTTATCAAGAGCATAAATAAAATGAGGTGAGCAGGCTAGATTCACTTATATTTCAGAGTATTTACTTCTCGGAAACAGCATTTGTGGAAATCATGTAAGCATATCCTTTCCCTGGTACTTCTTTCTCAGACTGTAACCAGCAGTGAGAAGTTCCAGTTGTGGAGACAAGAGTAGAGTTTATAGTAAGACAGCAAACATACGTGGAGGTAGAAAAAGATGTTAGGAGATATTCCGAAGGGAATTCCGAAGGTTAAAATATGTCTTTATCTATATTTCTTAATCTTTAAGCAGGACCTGCACCTTCCATGTTTGAAACCAGATCTTTAGAAAATGCATTTACTCTGTTTTATATTCCAAATGTAAGCTAAAGTTTTTTACATAATATATTTGCTGCAAAACAGAATTATACACATAGAGCTCTAAGCGTAATGAAGAAAAATGTACTTCATGTCATACCTAGATCTTCCTTAAGATTTTCTTTTACATAACCCAATTACATTTAAGATCTAGACAAGCTACTATGATCATTTTCATATGTAACTTAGGAAGAGCAAATAATACACCAAAATAAATCTACCAAAATCCTCCTTTCCAGAACCTAATCTCCATTAACATTCATTCCCAACCATGGCATTTTATCCAATTATCCCTATTTTTCTATTCTAAACTTTTGTAAGGGATATCATAACATGAAGGATAAGTTCAGCTTTCATCACCAAAACTGTCTTAAATCTTGATTCTTCCCAACGACATGCTTAAGAGTCACCTATCATTTGTGGACCTTTCCATTCAAAGAATACCTGTCTTCTTCTACACATGCTTCTGAACCTGATGTTATCAAACACCCCCCAATTTAACATTCTTCCTGATTTCCCTACTTTTATAGAGTTAAACCTTGAAAATATGGAAGTTATCTTTTGGTTCTCTCTTTGCTTTGTCTCAAATATTAAATGCATACTTGTTTTCCTAAAATACTAAATTCATTAGAGCATTTCTTTCTTAACAAAACATCAAACAATCCCTGTCACCTAAAGGATAAAATCCAACTTCTTACTTTTACATCTATAACATTATTAGAAGATGAAAAGAAGTCCTTTAATTTTATGAACTTACCATAAACTACCATGAACTAATGTTCTTCTTTTTTTTTTTTTTTTTTTTTACTGTTGGGGATTCATTGAGGGTATAAGAAACCAGGTTAAACTGATTGCATTTGTTAGGTAAAGTCCCTCTTACAATCGTGTTTTGCCCCCAAAAGGTGTGGCACACACCAAGACCCCACCCCCCTCCTTCTTTCCCTCTCTCTGCTATTCCTTTTCCCCACCCCTCCCTCTTTCTTTCTCTCTTTGCTCTCCCCTGCCCCCACTCCCATCATGTCATTAATTGTCCTCATATCAAAATTGAGTACATAGGATTCATGCTTCTCCTTTCTTGTGATGCTTTACTAAGAATAATGTGTTCCACTTCTATCCAGGTTAATATAAAGGCTGTAAAGTCTCCAATTTTTTTTTAATGGCTGAATAGTATTCCATAGTGTACATATACCACAGCTTATTAGTTTTTCCTGGTGGGCATTTAGGCTGTTTCCACATTTTGGTGATTGTAAATTGAGCTGCAATAAGCAGTCTAGTGCAAGTGGTCCTTATGATAAAAGGATTTTTTTCCTTCTGAGTAGATGCCCAATAATTTACAGCATTGATTGCAGGATTAAATGGGAGGTCTAGCTTGAGTTCTTTGCAGGTTCTCCATACTTCCTTCCAAAAAAGTTGAATTAGTTTGCAGTCCCACCAGCAGTGTAAAAGTGTTCCCTTCTTTCCACATCCACGCCAGTAGCGGCAGTTTTGAGATTTTGTGATGTGGGCCATTCTAGCTCAGTATCTCAGGGTAGTTTTGATTTTCATTTCTCTAATAATTAGGGATGATGAGCGTTTTTTCATATGTTTGTTATAGCCATTCATCTATTTTCTTTAGAGAACGTTCTATTCATGTCTCTTGCCCATTGATGTATGGGATTGTTGTCTTTTTTCATGTGGATTAATCTCAGTTCTCTATAGATTCTAGTTATCAAGCTTTTGTCTGATTCAAAATATGCAAATATCCTTTCCCATTGTGTAGTTGTCTATTTGCTTTGGTTGTTGTCTCCTTAGCTGTACAGAAGCTTTTCAGTTTAATTAAGTCCCATTTGTTTATATTTGTTGTTGTTAAAAATACCATGGCAGTCTTCTTCATGAAGTCTTTCCCTGGGCTGATATCTTCCAGTGCTTTTCCTATGTTTTCTTTGAGGATTTTTATTGTTTCATGCCTTAAATGTAAATCCTTTATCCATCTCGAATCAATTTTTGTTGAGTGGAAAAAGTTGTGGATCTGGTTTCAGTCTTTTACATGTGGATATCCAGTTCTCCCAGCACCATTTATTGAATAGGGTATCTTTCTCCCAAGGTATGTTCTTGTTTAGTTTATCGAAGACTAGGTGGTTGTAAGATGTTAGTTTCATTTCCTGGCTTTCTATTTGATTCCAAATGTGTATGTCTCTATTTTTGTGCCAGTACCATACTGTACTGACCATTATGGCTTTGTAGTACAGCCTAATATCTGGTATTGTGATGCCCCCAGCTTTATTTTTATTACTAAGAACTGCCTTAGCTATACAGGGTTTTTTCTGGTTCCCTACAAAACGCAGAATCATTTTTTCCAAGTCTTGAAAGTACGATGTTGGTATTTTTAATAGGGATGGTATTGAATTGATAGATTGCTTTAGGAAGAATAGACATTTTAACAATGTTGATTCTTCCCTGCCATGAGCATGGTATGCTCTTCCTTTTGTTAATATCCTCTGCTATTTCCTTTCTTAGGGTTTCATAATTTTCTTTATAGCAGTCTTTCACCTTTTTTGTTAGGCATATTCCTAGGTATTTCATTTTCTTTGAAGCTATGGTGAAAGGAGTTTAATCCTTAATTAGCCTCTCATCTTGACTGTTATTGCTGTATACAAAGGCTACTGACCGGTGGACATTTATTTTATATCCTGAGACATTACTGTATTTTTGATGACTTCCAGGAGTCTTGTAGTTGAGTCTTTGGGATTTTCTAAGTATAAGATCATATCATCAGCAAAGAGGGAGAGTTTGACCTCCTCTGCCCCCATTTGGATGCCCTTTATTTCCTTGTCTTTCCTAATTGTATTGACTAGAACTTCCAGCACTATGTTGAATAGTAATGGCGATAGAGGACAACCTTGTCTGGTTCTAGTTCTAAGAGGAAAAGCTTTCAGTTTTATTCCACTTAGTAAAATATTAGCTGTGGGTATGGCATAGATAGCTTTGATTAGTTTAAGAAATGTGCCACCTATGCCTATACTTCAGTGTTCCAATTAGAAAAGGATGCCAGATTTTATCAAATGCTTTTCCTGCATCTCCTGAGAGGATTATATTGTCTTTGTTTTTGTTTCTGTTAATATGGTGAATTATGATTATGGACTTGTGTATGTTAAACCAGCCTTGCATCCCTAGGATGAAACCTACTTAATCACGATGTATGACTTTTTTGATGATAAGCTGTAATTTATTGGCTAGGATTTTGTTGAGAATTTCTGCATCTATATTCATTAGTGAAAGTGGTCTGAAATTCTTTTTATTTTGGTCTTTTCCTTGTTTTGGTGTCAGGGCAATATTTGCTTCATAGAACGTGTTGGGGAAGATTCCTTCCTCCTCAATTTTTTGGAATAATTTCTGCAATATGGGAATAAGATCTTCCTTGAAGTTTTGATAGAGTTCTGGTGTGAAGTCTTCTGGACGAGGGTATTTTTTTGTTGGAAGATTTTGTATTGTTTCTGTAATCTCAGTGCTTGAAGTTGGTCTGTTCAGGAGCTCTATTTCTTCCTGGCTAAGTCTAGGGACAGGGTGTGATTCCAAATATTGACACATTTCCTTCACATTGTCAAATTTCTGGGCATAGATTTTCTGGTAGTATTCAGAGATGATCTCTTGCATCTCTGTGGCATTAGCTGTTATTTTCCCTTTATCATTTCTGATTAAGTTTACAAGAGATTTTATTTTTTTTTTCTAGTTAGTCTGGCCAAAGGTTTATCTATTTTATTTATTTTTTAAAGAAACCAACTCCTTGTTTCATTAATTTTCTGAGTGATTATTTTGTTTTCAATTTAATTGATCTCTGATTTAATTTTGGATATTTCTTTTCTTCTGCTGGGTTTAGGCTTAGTTTGTTCTTCTTTTTCCAATTCCATAAGATGGGGTTTGAGTTTGCTGGTGTGCTCTCTTTCTGTTTTTCAAATGTAGGCATCTAAAGTAATAAATTTTCCTCTCAGAACTGCTCTTGCAGTATCCCACAGGTTTTGCTAGCTTGTGTCTTCATTGTTGTTATGCTCAAGGAAGTTAATGATTTCCTCTTTTATTTTATCCTACAGCCAACTGTCATTTAACAGAAGATTGTTTAATTTCCATGCCTTTGTGTGGGGTTAAATGTTTTGGTTGGGGTTGAGTTGCACGTTTAGAGCCTTGTGGTCTGAGAAGATACAAGGTAAAATTTCAATTCTTTTGATTCTGTTGAGGTTTGTTTTGTGTCCTAGGATATGATCAATTTTGAAGAATGTCCCATAGGGTGATGAGAACAATGCATATTCTTTATCTTTGGGATGGAGTGTTCTATATACATTTATCAAGCACATTTGTTCTAGGGTCTCATTTAAGTCCCTTATATCTTAGTTTAATTTCTGTTTAGAGGATCTGTCCAGCTCTGTAAGAGAAGTGTTAAAGTCCCTGATATTATGGTGTTACAGGATATTGTGTTGCTCAAACTTCGTAAGGTCTGTTTGAAGAATCTGGGAGCATTTAAGTTGGGTTCATAATTATTCAGAATTGAATTGTCTTCTCATTGTACTTTTCCCTTGACCAATATGAAGTGACCATTTTTGTCTTTTTTGACCTTAGTTGCTTTAAATCCACATGTATTTGAAAATAAGATTGCAAGTCCTCTTTTCTTCTGAATTCAGTTTTCCTGAAAGACTGTCTTCCAACCCTTGACTCTGAGTTTTAATTTGTCTCTTGAAGGTAAGTGTGCTTCCTGCAGACAGTAAATGTATGGCTTGTGCTTGTTAATCCAGTCACCCAATCTATGCCTCTTGAGTGGGGAATTCATGCCACTAACATTTATTGAGATAATTGGTAAGGGTGGTAGTGTTCTATTCATCTTATTTTGTGAGAGTTCATTGCTTAGTTTTATCTTTTGCGTCATTGTGGAAGTTAGGTTCTGTCCTTTAATTGCTGATTTCTTACTTTGCTGTTGATCCATTGTCATGGTCTGTGTGTAGAATAGGTTGAAGTATTTCCTGTAGAGCTGGTCTCATAGCAAATTTCCTCAATGTTTGTATATCAATAAATGATTTGATTTCTCTGTCAATTTTAAAGCTTAGCTTAGCAGGATATAAAATTCTGGGCTGGAAATTGTTCTGTTAAGTAGATTCAAGGTAGATGATCATTGTATTCTTGCTTGAAAAGTTTCACTAGAGAAGTCTGCAGTCACCCTAATGGATTTCCCCATGTAGGTCAACTGGTGGTTATTCCTGGCTGCCGAAGAATCTTTTCTTTTGTCTTGACTTTGGACAGGTTCATCACAATGTGTCTTAGAGACACTCAGTTAGAGTTGAGGCAGCCTGGGGTCTGATATCACTCTGAAAGGAGTGTCAGAATCTTTTGTGATATTTGGGAAATTTTCATTTATAATATTCTCTAGTATGGCTTCCCATTCCCCTGGGGCATTCTTCTTCCTCTTCTGAGATACTTGTAACTCAAATGTTTGAACATTTCTTAAAGTCCCATAATGCTGTCAGTGAATGTTCTGCTTTCTCTCTCTTCTTTTCTGCCTCTTTATCTGAGTTATCTTAAGAGCTTTGTCCTCTACCTCTGAGATTCTTTCTTCTGCATGGTCTAAACTGTTGTTGATACTTTCTGTTGCATCTTTAAGTTCCCTAATTGACTGCTTCAGTTCCTTCTGCTCTGCTATATCCTTTCTATATCCTTCATATCATTCATCTCTTATTTGAGTCTGTGTTTGGATTTCCTTTTGGTTATTTTCCACTTTATTGGCAGTTTCCTTCATTGTTTCCATCATTTCTTTCATTGTTTTCATCATCTATATTCTAAATTCCGTTTCTTTAATTTCTAACATTTATTTATATGTAGACTCCTCTGCAGTAGCTACTTCATGGTTTCTTGTGGGGGTTGCCCTGGACTGTTTTTTTGTGTTACTGGGATTTTTCAGCTGATTCTTCCTCATGAGTGTTTACTACACTTGATCTTAGCCAAAAGGCCGAGAAGCAATGTGTGTTTTCTTTTGTTTCCTTGCCCTAATTTTCCTTTCACTTCCTCTTTCTCTTTAAGTTACCATGCCTCTGGACTAGGGTTTCAATGAGTCCTTCTGGTACAGGACCAGAAGGATGAGAAGATTAAAGAGCAAGAAGGAAAAAAAGAAAGAAAAAAAAAAGAAAAGAAAAAAGAGAAAGGAAAGGGGGTGAGTAAAAGGGAATAGTGACAAAAAGAAGAGAGGCACAGAAAGAGGGAGACAGGAGCCATATAGGTGTACAGTAGGACACTTTGACCCAACCTTAAAAACCCCCAACCTCTGGGAGTGGCAGGTTGGGTGGTTCCCTTGAGGTCAGCAGCTCTTTGCTAGCCTGTTCTGACACAGTACTCCACCTCCACCAAGTAGAGAGGAAAAACAAAAATGCTATAAATCAAACCAAAATAAGCAAACAGAAAACTTTATGGGATAAAATTGAGGGAAAAATCAAATAATAGGTAGAAACAGTAGCAAAACCAAATAATAGGTAGAAACACTAGCAAAAAGGAAGTTCTAATTGTTAAAGGAGGCAGCAATGGAAAATTATTTTTAAACTAGAAAAATGAAGAAAGAAGAAAAAGAAAAGTCGAGAGGGAAAATGTTGAAATTAAAACAAAAACAAAAACAAAGCAGTATATATATCTTGGCTGAATATTGTCTAGGAAACAGGTGATCTTCCGTGATATCAGATGTTAATAATAATGCTGATATGGCTATATGAGATGGACACTGGAGGCCTCTACTGATTTCTCAAACTCCGCAGGGTGGAGAGCATAAATATCTCCTCAGCCCTCTTGAAAAGCACTTTAAACTGCTAACCTTGGCTAAGCAGAAGCTTTCCCAGGAAAGCACTTGTCACTGGGATCAGCCTGAAGTGGCTGTCTACTTACCCAGTGTGTCAAAACTGGTCTCACTCTATGCCCCTGAGGGTCAAGGCTGTAAAGTCATCTCAGTGCCTGCATTTAGGCTGCTCAGTCATTAGATTACTTGCCAAGGTGTCCCGCCTGATCCTTGCTCTGCAACCCTGAGGGCGAAGCTTGCAGGGCAGTTCTCCCACAATGGCTCTGTGTGGCCCCCAGCACTATTAGCTCCATACAGCTCAGCAGCTCAGTCTGGGGCCCTAGAGAATACTTAAAGTCCTCTGCACTCTTTTTTATTTTTTTATTTTTTTTGCAGCTTTTGGCTAAGGCCGGGTTTGAACGCGCCACCTCTGGCATATGGGGTCAGCGCCCTTTGAGCTACAGGCACTGCCCACATCCTCTGCACTCTTGTCCAGGTTGTCCCAAGGTAGTTCAACTGAGTGCCAAATCCAAAACAACCCAAAACAGCTCACAGCTGTAAGGCCTTTCCAGTTTGCAATCTCACTGCTGCTGTACTTACAGCTGCCAATGGGATTAGACAGAACAAACACATGCAACCACTTGCCAGTTCCACTGCTTTTGTCCTCCTTGTGGGGTCCAGAAGTCTCTCACTGACTCCCTATGTCCCCAGAGGGATGTTTCTGGGCAGATCCCACCAGTCAGAGATGCCTGGAGTCTTCTCTCCCCAGACTCACCATGCCCAGTTGCAAGGAAGCTGTTACTCGGCTGTGATCTTTCTCCTCTCCCTCCATTTTTCATTTTCAAATGAGATTTTTATCAAAAATGAAAATAAGTTATGAAAAAAAAGAAAAACTCTAAATTTATACAGTATTTAGCAACTTCATAGTTTATAGTGTACTAAAATTTACATTGTTATTTGTTTCAACTTAGTTTAATATTTATTAAATGCTCATTCTGTGTTATGCTAATTTCTACAGGCAAAGGCAAAGAAGGATAAAAATGGTAGTCACTTTTTTTAGTGTCTATTATGTTAGGGCATTTACATATATAATATCACAATGATAAGAAAAGATGAGAGGTATAATCCTTGTTTTTCCATTAAGGATTTAGGGTCAAATATAATATATCAGTCACATACCTGACAGTAGAGCCAGACAGGTTTGTCTTTAAAGCTTATACCTTGTTAGATATAAAGATATAAAAGGCAAAGTCCTAGCTCTAAGAGGGCAACAGATACATTGTACAATACCTGGACAAAAAATAAAGCTCACAAGTACAGGACAGAATGTAATTTGTGAGGGTGAACGCCAGACTTTCTTGTTAAATATATGCTAATATTTTCCTAACCTATCTCATAAAGTGTGTGTAAAGTAGTTATGGCATCAGCTGAAAATCTCATTAAACTAAACACAACTGTAACATTTTTGATTAACTTTGCTTCCACTCAGAAAGGTGGAAGAACTAATTAGGTCTTATGCTACCTATTTAATATAGTAAAAATATAGGACTTTGAGGAAGCAGCAGCCAATAATTTTATAGAGGTCATAAACAGAAAAGAATAGGGCAATTAGATGTAAAGTTCTTTGAAAGTCTAGAATATTAATAGTAGCAACAAAACAATCATGGTACTAATAATGATTCCAATAGTATAATACACTTGAAGAAACTAACATAGGATTATGGAGTGCTTATGGTCTACAAACTATGCAAAGTTCTTTATCATCAGCATGCATTTTTATACAACAACCTTATTATGTTTGTATTTTTCCCATTTTACAATTGAGGAAACTGAGGCTTAAGTAGGTTAAGTAGGCCAGGTGTGGTGATTCACACGTGTAATCCTAGCACCCTGGATGGATCCCTTGAGCTCAGGAGTTTGATAGCAGCCTGAGCAAGAGTGAGACACCATCTCTACTAAACACATAAAAACTAGCAGAGCGTTGTGGCAGGTGCTTGTAGTCCCAGCTACTGGGGAGGCTGAGACAGGAGAATCACTTGAACTCAGGAGTTTGAGGTTGCTGTGAGCTAGGCTGATGCCAGGGTACTCTAGCCAGGCGCAAGAGAGTATGACTTCGTCGAAGAAAAAAAAATAAGTAGTAGGTTCAAAGTTACCTCCTCAGTAAGCCCCAGAGCACCTTTGATTCCCAGAGGGTAGTGTTGCTAGCCTCTAAGTCATCAAATGATAGTACTTAACACATGGCAGACATTTGTGTAAGTGCTCACACATGTAGGCGCACATTATCTTCTAGGTTCCTGTATGAATCAGGTGATATTACTTACTGTCTGACATACAAAAGTTTACATTCAGAGATTGAGCGGCTTAGCCAACATCATCTGGGTAACCAGCAGCAGAGCTAGGACTCCAAACTCAGCAGTCCAGATCCCATCTGTGCTTCTCTGCTGTCTCTGGGCAAGCCAGCAAAAGGATCCTTGAGACACTCAGGTGCAGATGACGCCAAAACAAAAGAAATGAGTGAAATACTTCAAGGAACCACCTGGTAACTCTACCCAGACCAAACAAATCAAAACAACGTCTCATGAGAAGTAGAAAGCTTGAGAGACGAGTTGGAGCAAAAGTCACAAAAATGAGTTGTGGAAACAACGCCTGGAAGAAAATTTAATAATTAATGGGTTGTAACTGGTTACTGGTTGGACATTTCTGAGATGCCTGAGAACAGCTGTAATTTGTGAAGATAAAGGTGGCTATGCAGGGCAACAGGGACTAGTGCAGGTGGATGTCAGAGACAGGACGAGCCATTGGAAGTTTACAGAATAATCTAAATAGGCGAAGATTAAAAAAGAGAGGACCATGGAACATGCTATGGATGATCCAGTAAATTAATTGGACCAAACTCTGGAACCAATTCCAGAATTTCAGTCATCACAAAAGATATTTTGGTAATCTCAAAACAGAATGCTATTCAATATTACCTTTATCATATTTCTTTTTACTATAAATCTTCTTTCTCAGTTCATCTACATAATGATAAGAAGTTCAATTAGAAAACATTTTAGACAATTATTTATGAAAACCATGACCTTAAATTAAATTTTAAAAGACATTTATAAGAAGTAAAAAATATACATTTTTGTTATAAGTAAAATAATATAATGCAATCTTATCATGACTGCAGATTTCTTTTCAGCATATGCCTGAACCATTCTCTAAAGAGATGTTTTAAACATAATATCACGGTGACACAGTGGTTTTTACACTTTCTTTTTTAGAGGCACCCATCTGTCAAAGGCAATTTTAGCCCTTGTTCCAGTTGCATAATAGTGAAGAACAGGTTTTTTTTTTTTTTAGTAGTTTATATCTCCATTATTTGTCAGAAATTACTTTTCTATTTTCAGAGGCTCTGCAGCTCCTCCAGAGAGCAGGGTAGGTCTGTGTGTGCTGTGACCCCCATGGAGTGAGGCCAAGGAGGAGAGCTTAAGACTCAAATGCAGTGTGTGTAAGGGTGAGGGGAAGCAAACCCAGAACTTTTTGGTCACTAAAAAGAATCCTCTTGCTCTTCCATAAATCTTCCATTGAATTTTCTGTTCCCACTGCCAGAAAAGCATTTAAAAGACACTGCAAGAATTGTGACATTGTCTTTCTCCCAGTATGTATTTTAGGCACTTCCAGCTCCTCTCCTTCAAGTCTTTCAGCCAAACCAGAAGTGGAACATTAGAGCACGAGAGACTGGTGGTCCAATGCAGCAGTAAGCCATCCTTGCCTGTGAAGGACAAGAGAATAAACATCTTTGGTTTTTGTGGGTAATACAATCTCTATTCTGACTACCCAGCTCTGGTTTTGTACCACAAAAGTAGACATAGGCAATAATCAAATGAATGGGAGCAATGAAAAGATGGGACACTGTAGACGACTGGGCACCACGCTAGCAAAGGACAGTGACTGATTCTTATCACATTAAAAGGAAACGCTGAGAACAGGACAGTCTCCTGGCAAGCCTAGAGATGTTGTGACTTGGGGGCAGCCCCCAGGTAACTCAGTGTTCCTGAATGAGATAAGATCGGTCACTCACTAGTAAGCATGTGTTAAACATTGACACTTAGTACTTCTTCATGAGCGTTGTGGGGAAAGAACGCATGAGAAGAGCACGTGGCGATCCTTACGCATTCAACCCTTGTATATAGTTACCTGAACTCTCCACATCTGTTGTGTGTAACCTTAATAAATAACCGTTGCAGAGGGGGCTCAGGACTACCCTGCGACTAAGGTTAGCCTGCCTTCCACAAGCTTGTACTTCTAACCCATGTCACGCCTGGTTCCTTCCTGTGGCAATCGAGACCAGTTCCATAGGGGTCGCAACAGAACACAAAGTGGCACAAAACCATGCCAGATTTATTCCATCAGTTCCCAGAGATGGCAGTTTGCATGTAATTAAGTTGAATTCAAGCTCATCCCACCCTTTTAATTTAAAGATACATAAGTGATGCTGCACACTGCCCAATTGCTTACTGCAACAACCGAATACCATTGAAGGGAAAAAAAAAATCTCATTTTTAGCAGAGCTTCTGAAGGCTAGGTGACAGAGGCTCTGTGCAGGTGAGTGCCTTGCTAAGTGATAAATGAGCCTGGATCCTCATATTTTGTTAGAAGAATGTAGGTACACTAATACCAATATTCTATAAAGCTACCTCCTCCTGATGATAAATTCTCCTGTGTCACCTCACAAGTAGTGCTGTGTCCCTGCCATTTGTAATAATCTAGTATTGTAAGCCAGTGTCAGATAAATATTCACACAAATGCATTACTTGTTTTCTTCCGAAAGAACCTGTTAGCCATCATGCTTTAGATAGACTCAAATTTAATGCATCCTTTAAAAAATGTATTTGGCAGTAAAAATGTTGTGAAAATTGATCTTGTTATAAAATTTAGCACCTTAGATTTGACATTAAGGCCACTTAGAGACTTCAGTAATCAGTAAAGCAGAGAGGGAACAACTGAATTTCAAGGTAATGGTTCGGAGGCCATAAAGTGAGAAATTGGAAGACATCGCAAAACCTAATTTTTCAAGTTGGTCATTTATTTGTCAACTTCTCCTGCTCCAGGATACTCCACATACAAGCAAATAAATAAATAACAGCTTTCTCTTTGACATTATTTTAAATCTGAGAGGAGCAGAACTGAGTCTTTTAAGATTACCCCAACGTCACAAAAGATCAGCAGGGAAAGAAACTCATACAGCAAATGACAAAAAGGAGAACATAATAATTAAATTAGTATAATGAGGTAATAATTAAATTTAGAGAGTTATAACCAGGTCTAGTTTGGCTTCAGAAATAAACTAATATAGACTTAACTAGTAGGGTCATGGAAAATAAAATAATTACGGCATTAATGGGAGAGGATAGAGAGTCTTATTTGTATGTGATGCCTGTTACAAGGTTGATTTTAAGGACACACGTCATAGTTGGGATACAATTAAACAGAAGGATAGATTTCAGACTTCATGGAAGTGTGGAAAGTTCCTGCTCAAGTTTTCCTCTGTATGTGAAGGACAGGCGGATACACACGTGTAATTGCAACCTATTTCTCAGAGTTAAGCCAGAATCAGTCCTGACAGCGTAGGTTATGCAATTTCTGAATAGCGGTCCTTCAGGCAAGAGTGAGGCCTGAGTGAAGCAGATGGAAAAGATTTCACTTATTGGCACCTGTATCATACTCACAAGGCTTTTTGTTTATCCTGGAACTGGGCTTGATCAGCTCTGTTTCTCCAGCATCCTGATTGTATAAACCCTGCCTGCTGCCTGATCTATTTACTCTGCCCAGGGCATTACATAGGTTTCCACACCTGGTTGCTTTTACTCTGCATGTAATTCTTTCTACTTTCCAACCCTGTTCTCTTTCTCTCTCTCTCTCTCTCTCTCTCTCTCACACACACACACACACACACATTTACACATGGCAGGATCTATTCAACCCTTAAGGTCCCCAAATCAGAACGTACACTTCCATTCCTTAGCTATCACCTTAAAAATGATGCTTAATTCGTCAACCTTGGATGTAGTTAGTTACTTACTGGCCTGTCTCTTCTGCAAGATTTAAGCGCAGTTAAGGATAGTCTAGGGTTGACTCTCATTTATTTTTTTTACATTGTTTTGCAAGTAAGTACTCAGTAAAATATCGGTTAAATACTGGCTTTCATCAGTCTGTCCAGCAAATAAATACTCAATAAAATGTCATTAAATGATTGACTTTTATCAGTCTAGCCAGCAAATAAATACTCAATAATGTATTGATTAAATGACTGACTTTTATCAGTCTAGCCAGCCAGTTCAGGAGATGTAGAATCTGGGCCATGGAACTGACAGATTTAAGAAATCCTGTGAGGCTTTTAAATCATGGCATCAGTTCTGACTGGATTCCCATACTGGTACCAGGATGGGAAGATGTTTGGGTAAACTGGGCCCACTCTGTAAACTAATCTCCACCAGGTTCTCTTGGTTGTTTAGGTTTGCCTGATTCTTTGCACTAAGATCTGTCAGGCACATTTAGATGAGGCGCTTTTCTCATTACCTATGTTGAGCTTTGCATTCTTGTAAGACACAGATTTGTCTACCTGTGTCAGCATTGCCCTGGCAACACAAAGAGTCACCTAAGCAAATATTTTCTACTTGCTGATTGGGTAGAGAGCACATGTCGTAGTGATTACTGAGTTTGGTGGAGAAGGGGGAAACGTACATTTTGTTAAGAGAGGGGCTAAATTAAATAATATTACTTCCTGCTCTATATTAGAGACTACTCTTGTCCCTGTTCATCAGCTATTCTGTTTAATCAGTATGAATTCTCATACAATATTGACAAATGTTCTAAGTGAGGCGCTTCTTTAAAGAATGTGTCAAATATCAGATTTTGCCTAAAAAATTAATTTTCAGCATTTATTTTTGGTGAAGACATTATTATTAAAGCTATTTTTGTATGTATCTATATTGAATGTTGGTTACTCATTCTTATCTGAAAACATGTCATACAAACAAATCAATTCTTCTGCAATTTAACATTAAAAACAATATTAGATAATCAAAGGCAATTTTTAAAAATTAAAAATACAGTAATCCTACTAAGCTAACAATTGTTTTCATTATTCTTTATTGCTGTGAAAAATTTCATACATAGAAGAGTTTATATCATGAATGTGTACAGTTTAAAGAATAAAAATATTCATGAAATAAATTCACACCAAACACACAGATTAAAAAATAAGACATTACCTGCCCCAAATCCCCTCAGTCTTTTTTTCTAATCATATCCACAAGGCATCCCTCTCAGAGTATCTAGAACTCAATGATAATCATACCTTTCTTTTATTGCTGTATATAGCACCTCTAAACAACTATTATTTAGTTTCTTTCTAAACTTTATAAAAAGGGACTTGCAGTGTGCACATTCTTAGTTTAAGATTTATCCATATTGATGCATGTAGCTTAACTTGTTTCATGTTTCAATGATAAACATATTAAAATTTTAAAAAATCCACTTTGTTAAACAGTTGGATAATTTGTCACTTTTTTTTCTTTTATGAACAATACTGCTGCTATAATTGGATATTTGTCCCCCTCAAACCTTGTGTTGAAATTTAATCCTAAAAGAGGACAGGAGGTCCCAAAGGGAGGTGTTTGGGTTGTTGTAGGGATGGGCCTCTCACACATGGATAAGTGCCATTCTGGAGTAGGGGGAGTGAGTTCTCTCTCTGTCAGTTCCTGTGACAGCTGATTATTACAAGAGCCTGGCACCCCCCAGCACCAGACCCCCACCTCGCTTCCTCCTTACCACGTGCTCTCTGCACATTCTGGTACCTCTTTCCTTCTGCCATGAGTGATAGCAGCCTGGGGTGCTCTCTAGATGCCCAGTCTTGAACCTTCCAGATATCAGAACCATGAGCTAAATAAATAGTTTTTTTGTTTTTTGTTTTCAAATTATCCAGCCTCAGGTATTCCTTTATAGCAATACAAAACAGACTCAGACAACTGCCATGAACACGCTTATGCTTACTTCCTTGTACTGGATCACAGGGAATAAGAATGTCCAAATTTTCCCCATAAATTGGTCTTATCAGCAAATACACTCAATTACTTAGTATATATTTTTTTAATTTTTATTAAATCATAATTATGTATATTGGTGCAATCATGGGGCACAATGTGCTGACTTTATATACAATCTGAAATATTTTCATTGAACTATTTAACATAGCCTTTATGGACGCTGAAAGTAACTTCTACAAACCTAGGCGAAAGCTTTTGGCTGTCATATACCCCTAGTGACAGTATTTTTCATGCTGCTAACAACTCTTAGACAACAGAAGCATAGGCTGGGCATCTCCTTAAAGCACTTTACATGTGAATGGGGAAAAACATTCTGGAACATGAATGAGTTCCTAGGTCCCTGTCTCCAGAGGGCCACTTCTCTGAGTAATCAGTCACCCAACCATATCTTACCATGTTGAAGCCTTTCTTGCGAAGAATTATTAATCCTTTCCCTTGAGTACCCTCTAAATATGAATATATTTCTATCACAGGTCTGCTAATTCTTCTTTTATTTTCATCCACTTGACTCTCCCTGTTTTACTCAGAATTTTTTCATTGGTGTTGCCAGAAACTCTTTTTCAAATGATTTAAGCAGAGATGGTATTTATGATTCAGGTAGCTGACAGGTCTCAGAGTGATGACTTGAGTGTGGCTGGATGTGGGTACTGACCTGATGAGACCTCAGGACGCAGTCTCCCCGACTCTCAGCTTTATCCTCTGTGGGATCCTCACCTGTGTTGGCAAAATAACCATTGGCAGCTCTCGGCTTAGCAACAGCAGCAGAAGACCTGAGAGGGGGTCCCAGTGGCCTTGTGGGAGGACCAGACAGGCTGGCCAGCACCCAGCATGTGTGCCAGTCCCTGGTGACACACTCACTGGCGGTGAATAATCCATGGTTTCCCTAGATGAAATCTTTGTGCTGTTTCTTACAGACACAGGAGGAGATTCTAGGCTGCCACAAGTAGCTGACATCCCCTTCAATTCACCTGGGCGGAGAGCGCCGGCTCACTAGGCTACCTTGTCCTAGCCCCTTGCACAGTGTTGGCAAATAACTCCTGAGGTTGAACAGTGTTGTCTGGTGATGATCGTTTGGACCCTTCCTTGGACCAGGCCCTGTTAGTGGCTTTGTAATTGCATCTTTCCATGGCACAGACGATTTCTGAGTAACTTGTACCCTGAACAGCTCTGTGGGATGAGCAGGAGTGTGGATTATTTAGCACCTACACTCACCGAAGGTTGGGCACTTTTGTCTTGAGCATATTGGCCTTCTGTGGGTCACAGTTCACTGGCAATTAGTCCTCCTGGGCTAGTTCACTCAAGAGGGTGGGATAGGGATGTTTGCATAAATGCGAAGTGGCCCTTCTCTTTTCAGACAAGACTGAATTATTTAACCTGGTAGTTTTCAGACATGGTCATTGAACAGCACACATAGTGTTCTTCCTCTCTGACAAATGAGTTCTTTTTCTGAAGGGATTAAGATGTGTTTGTGGCTATTTATACCCTGTCTTATTCCAGAAAAGCATTTGAAATGGTATCTTATGTATAAGTCCTGGAAGCGTGGGCATGCTTTTTGCTGTCTCTCAGTCTCAGAGTCTTCATCTGTGAAATGGGGACAACAGAAGGCTCATTGGAGAATGTTATTTTGAAAAGTAAACAATTTGTAGCCTAAGCATCAGCCTACGCGATAACTTTTGTTGTTATTATGGAAGGATTAGGAATGGTGAGGTGAAACGAGTTGACCTGGTGCCTTACACAGAGATGTGCTCGGGAAATGGTGGCTCACTGTGGCCTTGAGTATGTGACGTAGCCTCTCTGAGCCTCAGCTGCTACAGCTCTGGAAGGAGCTTGGTGGGTATAGGTGGCATTAGCTAACAGGCAGTGCCTCTGAGAGCCAGCTTTACGCACATGAGCGGTCTCATCCTGACAGCTCTGGACAACAGATGGGCCCTGCGGTTAACATTTCACAGTGTGAAAACTAAGTCTGGGAGAGTTTAAGTAGAGCTAAGGTGACATCCTGGCAGGTAGCGAGCCTGGCAGGCGGCATCCAGAGCCCTGGTCCTGAAGCAGCACATGGGCCCAGTGTCTCAGTATTGCGCTTATGGCAGACGCTGGGACTGAGGGCAGCATCCTTCTTCCCGGGGAGTCACGTCTGGTATTTTTAGCCATGGGTCCTATTTGCTCACTCAGCAACCCAGTATGGGCCGACTGGGGGATGAGTTTTGGGGCAGCTTCATGTTCAAATGGAGAAGCTTGTCTGCCTTTTTTTTTAGACAGAGTCTCTGTCACCCAGGCTAGACTGCTACAGCATCATAACTGACAGCAATTCCTAACTCTTGGGCTTAAGTGATCCTCTTGCCTCAGCCTCCTGAGTAGCCAGGGTTACAGGTACCTGCCACAATGCCTGGTTAGTTTTTCTATTTTTAGTAGAGGCAGGGTCTCACTGTTGCTCAGGCTGGTCTCAAATTCCTGAGCTCAAGCAATGTACCTGCCTTGGCCTCCCAGAATGCTGGGATCACAGGCCTGGCCTAAAAGCTTGTCTTTCTTGCATCAGCTTTCTGAAATTGTGGGGGTTATGCCTTGGATACAGAACATGGTTGTCCAGTTTGTTCATGCTGGCCCTCTCACTGATAGACTCCCAAGCCTCTCTTAACTGCCATCCACATGCTAAGAACAATTCAGTTACTGGTATTTACGGGACCTGCAAAACCAACTCCAGCTCCTTCTTGCTTCGAAGCCTGCATCTATGTGTGGCAGGTATATGCTCCATGCTCCCACCATGAGTCCTGGGCTGGCGAGCTTGGCATGGCCAGGGCCCAGATGCCCAGGCCCTTCTCCAGAGACAGCATTTGGCCTCAGCTGCATGAGCCCAACTTCCCAGGCTGCTGGATTTGGCTGCCTGCTTTCCTTCCCAGAACGTCCTGCACTGTGATCATGAGATTACAGGATATAGGAAAGACCAGTATCACCCTCTGTGCTCAAGGTGAGTCTTTTGTTCAAGAATGTCTTGGGCCTCACTCTGTGCCAAAAAAGGGTGCAGAGGCTGTCCAACACGTGCTGTACATTTTATTTATTTATACACTGTCTTGTTCTGAGAAGCTTTTGAAGTAGCATGTCTTACATATAGGTGCTGAGAGCACAGGCTGTGGTATCAGACACTGTCATCATGGGTACTGCAGAATATCATTGCAGAATCTTCTTTTAAGAATTAAATAATTTACAGTGTGAGTGTTACTTTTATTGTCATTGCTGCTGTTATTAACATTATTACTATTATGCTCATCTCAGAATAAAATTGTCGGTCACGAAAGATGAACTTTCAGTCTGACTCAGACCCAGGCATGTGCGTGCGCACGTGTGTCCCCAGCTCATTGCCAGATGACTGCACCTGGCTTTCCCTTGCGTGAGCTCCACCATTTTCCCTGGATTCTGAGCAAATTAACATTTGCATCCAGCTGGCTTGCTCATTTGGTCGCTGTGTCTGTTAGGGAAGTCTTGTTAAAGCTGTCTTATTGGTAACATTTAAACACTGTGTCACTCTGTGAGGGTGCCTTTTGCCTGATGAAGTGGTATCTTTATTCCCCACTTTCCTCATCATATTTAAGGCCATAATCACAAAGCTCGAGAAAGAACCAGTGCTTGGTGAGATGGCGGTGGGCTCCCCGAGGTCCTTGGTCAGTGCTTCTGACTCTGGAGAACCCCACATTCAGCCCCTTCACCCCCTCATTCACCTGATTTCCAGCTCTGGTTGCCCCCAAGCTTCTCTCATCCTCCCAGCTGATCTGTCTTTCCTGTACCCATCCTTTGTTCTGGTCTCTGTCTCCTTGTCAGTCCTCACTTGATCCGGTCTGTTCTGTCATTTCTTCTCAGCCACAGTGGCCTTCTCTCCTTCCTTCCTCCCTCCGTCCTCCATAGTCCTTTAAACCTCAACTTGAACCTCATGCCTCTCTTGGGCCAACTCTGAGACCCCATGTGTTCACAGAAGCTCTGCTGGAGAGATTGCAGATAGGAGGAAGGGGAAGGAAGCGGGGAGGGAAGAGGGCAATGAACCTTTAGCCCATGTGGTATGACGAGTACTATACTTTGTAGCCAGTGTTTATAACTCTGAGGATGGAGGGGGAGTTTTTCCCAGTTTGAGAGAGAAGAAGCTTGAAGCTCAGAGAGATTAAATAATTTGATCAATGACCAATACAGAAATGTAGAATTCAACTTTCATTGTTCAACAGCTATTCATCAAGCACCTGTGATGGGCCTGTTCCAGGTGCTGGGTTTGTGGCCATTAACAAGAGGAACGTGGTTCCCTCTTCCCCCGGTGCCCAGTGTGGATTCTCTCATTTTTTCATGGTGTCTTGCAAAGATTTCCTAAGCAGGTGATAGGGTTTTGTCTGGGTCACTATCTGCATTCCTCAGAGAGCCTATGTCCTGTGAAGTGGCTGGGAAAGGCAGATCCCATAAAGCAGAGTGACAGGCAAGTCCATTCTGGTTGCTCTCAGAGATCTCTTGGAGAATGACTAGGGCAGCCCCCAAGTTGGAGGCACCCAGCCTTTCTGTGACCAGTGCTTATCTTTGTCATTTCACTGTGATGAATGCAACCTCATGGGAATGTTTGTTCCCTTCCATAGTTGATGTGTCTGGATAGCCTTATAGGGAAGGAAAAACAGATGGATTATCCCTTTCAGCTAAAAGGAAGTAAGTGGAGAACCACACTTCAAAGGCAGTGCCCCCCAAGCCATCCACTTTAGGGTTTTGACTGAAGATAAGTGCAATGAGGGGATAAATGTTGATTCAAAAACCTAAGCAGTTTGGAGATCTTTGGGATGTTTTAAAACAGTGGTTCTCAACGTTCCTAATGCTGCAACCCTTTAATACAGTTCCTCATGTTGTGGCGACCTCCAACCATAAAATTATTTTCGTTGCTACTTCATAACTGTAATTTTGCTACTGTTATGAACTGTAATGTAAATCCAGGATGCATTTAGGCAACCCCTGTGAAAGGGTCAACCCCCAAAGGATTCGTGATGCACAGGTTGGGAACCTCTGTTTTAAAACAAAGCATAGCATCCCTGAACTCTCTTAGCTTAGGGCAACTTTGACAGCATCTGTTTGTCAATGGGGAGACTTTGAATTCTGGGGCTTTGCTTTCTTAGTAGTTGCTTCTCACTTTAGGGAAGGAGTCCAGCCAGGCTGCATGTGAGTGGTAGGCACCGTGTGAAACACTTTGCAGGGATCGTCGCATTTAATTCTGATTTGTAAAGCATGTGGATAAAGGGGGTGTTATTCTGCTTACCAAGTATTCTTCCCCTTAAAGACAAATTTATTGTACAACTCTTAAATCAGATTAGAAACAGAAGCACACACAGCCCACATATCTTTTTCTTTTGGCTAATGTAGTTTTTAGTATTGAATTTATTTGACTACATTGAGCAATCAGGACGCTTCCCATAAAATCCACGATTTCCGAATTCTTTTGAAAAAATTAAAAGCTCCGACAGTAATGGGTCTGTGTTCACTTGGGACCGAGTAGTGTCTGCCTCATTTCCAAAGGACCAGTCTCCTCATCCCCATCTAGCCTATTTCTGTCATTTCTTTATCTACCTGGTCCCTGCAGGCGTTGGTCCTTCTGCTCGAATCATCAGCCCCTGGATCTTTCTAAAGCAAGAGTCTTCCAAATGCGATTTCATACTTGAATGTTGGCGCCTGTTATCCATTCAGCATTTCTTCAGCAAATAATGTGCCAGAAAGTGAAATCTGCCGAGATGCATATGAGGACAGGGTAGGGGAAGCGACTGCTGGACACTCGGCAGCACCTGTCAAAGTGGCATCCCATGACACAGGGGCTTTTTGGGGGGTCTCCAGGAAGGTGGTCAGAATTTTCCTGTTGTCATAGGCAGCTGGGTTATAGATCTTTGAGGGCCTTAGACTCCAAGGCGGGAGTCTTCCATATCTGGAAAATAATCTTTAATTTTACCTGAAATGAAGCTGTTGCTGCATGGCATGTAAGAATTCATTTCCTCAATCGAGAAATGTTGCAGTCAGTGATGTTTAATGCTGACCTGCTATGACAGCAGCAGATGCTCTGTGTTCTCCTGACGTGGTAGCCAGTGTGCTAGGCGTCTTCTCCAGATTATTTCAGTTAAGTTCTCACAATGACTTCATGAAAGGGGCACCATAATGATCCCACAAGATGTCAAGGCCCAGCAAGGATTGTCACATGCTCAAGCTCATATAAGGCACAACTGGCGGGGCCAGGATTTGAACTCAGGCAGTTGGACTCTCCATCTCTACCTTCTCCTTCCCTTGGGTCAAGGCACGTCCACAGAGGTCCTCTGTTTGGGTCTGTGTGTGTGATGTTGGCCCGGCACTCTATGTCTTTATAAAATTGTTATCATATTGAAGAAGAACCAGTTGGCATTTAGGGATACAGAAAAGTGAAATATTTGCATTTTAAATAAAATTATATTAGGCCATTGCTGCAGAGGCATTGGTTATTCTCAGAGTAGCTAACAGAAGGTTGAAATTACTTTATATTGTAGGCCTTTCAGCTTTTAGGGAGAAAGTTTTGATTTGGAACTCACTGTAATGCAGTTAAAGCCAAGGTATTCAAAATAGTCTCTGCTCAGCATCCCACGACGACATGGGAGCCATAAATAAATTTGACTGCAGAGCAATTCCTGGCAGGAATTAAAAATCTTGTAACAGGTGACATGAAACTGTTCTCAGTGCCCTATATCTGTCACTGTGTTGTTCCAGTTGGCCTTGGCGTGTTGGCAGGCTTTACTGGCTGCTCTTTGTATTGTGGTGGAATTAAGATTTCATCCCCCCACCCTTGTATTCCCCCCCCCCAGAAGTGATTGGAACATTGTATTTTTTCTCTACCCAAGGTTTGCATTTAAATTGGTGGCATTTGCACTTCTTATGTATCCTTAAGGGATGACAAGTGGTGGATCATTTGTTCTTCCATTTTAGAGACTGGAAGATCAAGGTACCAGAGAACCAAGTAGGTTTCCCGTAACCTTTGTCCAAGGCTGGTACCAGAGGGAACATTGGCAGGCAGAACAGGACACTGACAAGTATTGGTGTTGTCCAGGCCCTTCTATTTTGTCTTCTTAGCTATCTTGGATAGCAGGTGGTGGTAAACTCTCTTAACAGACAAGGAGCTATATATGCATAAATCCCAAGTCCTGTTCAAGGTCACCCAGCTAGTAGGTGATGAAGCTGGAATGCAAAACCCAATTTATCTTCCCTCCATAGCCCTGTGCATGTCACGTTACCACACTGATCCCACAGTGTTGGATGTAGATCTTTGCAAAAATTTTTCCAACTTTATTGAGATATATAAAATATATATAAGTTGATAAATAAAATTTGTATGTATTTAAGGTACACAATGTATAATGTTTTGATATACATATACATTGTAAAATGATTACCATAATCAGGCTAATTGACACAGTCATCACTTCATGAAGTTAACCTTTTTGATTTGGGTGGTAAGAACATTTAAGATCTACTTTCTTGGCTCGGCGCCTGTGGCTCAATGGGCTAAGGCGCCAGCCACGTACACCTAAGTCTTCGAATCCAGCCCAGACCCACCAAACAACAATGTCGGCTGCAACCAAAAAATGGCTGGGCGTTGTGGTGGGCGCCTGTAGTCCCAGCTACTTGGGAGGCAGAGGCAAGAGACTCGCTTAAGCCCAGGAATTGGAGGTTGCTGTGAGCTGTGATGCTACAGCACTCTATCCAGGGT